>VDFB02083320.1:0-10440 GCA_007258455.2 Sequoia sempervirens
TTGCTTTTTGCATTATTAATTCAAGTTGTCTTTTTTATTTTATTTAACTCTTTTGACAACTTAAATTAATAATTTTAACTTTATGCTCACACATCAAAAATTGGGACATTACAAGTTATGCACTCCAAGCAAAGGACATTCCAATCAAATATTATTTCTTAAGAGAGCACGGTTGATCAATAGGTGAAGTTGGAATATATTGCTACACAAGAACAAAGTGCAGACATTTTCACAAAGCCCCTTCCAAAAGACACTTTTGAGTACCTCAAGCAGAAATTGGGAGTGATATCACTCTCATCTAGTCACTAAATTTTAAGAAAAAGCATGTGTTCAGGGATACCTATTCATTGCCTCATCTTTTAGCCCCAGAAAGCCTTTGCCATTGATGACAAAGGGGGAGTATTTCAGTTAGGGGGAGAAGTATGTTCCTATTGCATTTTAATTATTTCTTTGCAAGGTGGCCATCAATGACAATGGGGGAGATTGTTGGAAAACTGTTGTTATTGATGTAAAAGGCCAACTATGGAAGAGAGTTTAATTATTGCATGGAAGATTGAATTTCATTATGTGTTCACCCCCTTTATGTGGCAAAATGAAATGAAATAAAATAAAATTTATTTGTTGCTAAGGGCCGACCCTTAGCCTTTTGGCACCACCGTTTAATGATCTAAAACTTTTAATTTGATGAGGCCGAACCCCCTCTTTGTGGTACCCCATTTTGGGTATTCAAATTTTGAAAATAAAAATATATTATTTTTGTAGGGGCTGACCTCTATTGGAATGCCCAAAATTGGAAGTGAAAAAACATTTATAAAATCAAGAGTTGCATCCATTGGAATAGGTCATATTCTTTCATGAAGTCGCCCCCATTTGTTAAGGTATAAGGAGAGTTTGCAAAGAGTTTTTGAAGGTAAGAAATAATTGAATATCTTTGTATATTAGAGCAGATCTAAAGGAATAAAAGTCAGAATTTTGGAGCAGATCTAAAAGCAAGATCATGGCAGATTTGTGAGCAAAGTTGAAGATTTTGAGCAGATTTAGAGAAGTATTTTTTAGCAGATTTATGAAGGATATTGTAGCAATTTTTGGAGAAAATTTGTAGAGTATATTGGGGTAGATCGAAGGGACATATTGAACACAATTTTAAGGCAGATTTTTTTGAAGTCATGAGCAGATTTGTGAAGGAGAATTAGAAGTTAATTCAAGGAGTTTCAAATAATTTTCATATTGTTCGTTTGGAGGTTGGTGCCTCCTAATTGAGGAGATCAAGAGGTTGGTGCCTCTCATTAAAATAGATTGGTGTCTCTTGTTGGGTTGCTGCCCAGTTGTGGGGTTGGTGTCTCCAGTGGGTTGGTGCCTACAAATATTTGTAAGAAGACTTTATTTTGCTGAGGTTGGATCTGGACAGTAGATCCAAGCAACTATTCGTAATGGTTTTATCCCAAAAGGGTTTCCGTGTAAAATCTTGTCTCTTATGTGTGTGGATCTTGTGTGATTACTTTATTGTGGTTATTAAAGTTTTAATAACTAAAAGATTGAAACTTATACCAATTCACCCGCCCCCCCTCAGTATAAGTGTGTGTGCTCATCACACATGGACCAGCTGATGTAGGTTGCATAAATTTGTCCCAAACTTAAATACAGTACTATGAACTCCCCCTGTAACTGATAAACATTGAATAATAGGCCTGAACAACTTTGATAACACTCTAGGAACTTGCAAAAAGTATGCCCAACACACCATTCAACATGCATAAACTGAAAACTACTCCAAAACACACCAAAACTAAACCGAAAACACCATGAACACAAAGGACATCAAACAAAATGAGAAATCAATCACTTGCAAGTCTGAAACTAAACTTATTGTTGTTGGTACAACAGGTACAATAGAGTACAAACTTAAAATACTTCAAAGTCAACGTCCAAAATGTATAATCCAACATTCTAAGATCAAGACGCCATCAAGGAAAGATATTTGAGCACCCAATGTGAGGTGCTTTAGCTCCTATATTCCCATGCCTTTACTCATGTGGTATGACCCTTCCTCTAGGTGTACGACCCTTCAAATCTCCCAATTCTAATTAAATATAATTTGTAGGAGCTACTTGTTGTGACCTTTTCACACATCACCCCATCACTGATGGGGACCCCCAGTTGCCTGCTAGTTTTTAGGGTTCTGTCTCCTTGCAACGGTTACGAGAGATCACTTCGTTAAGAGTTTCAGGTCAGTTTGCCGAGAGTCACCCGAGCCGAGTCAGTAATTCATGCTTGAATCAGGGCGTAGACGTCATGGAAGCACTCAGAAGGCCCAAGAGACGAAGATCGACTGTAAATTCGGCCAATTCTGAGACTTCCTATTTTTTAGGAAAAGTTGCTTTTTCGATTTTTCATTTTGGGCATTTTTGGACCAAACAAGGTTCCCTATTTTTTAGGGTTGCTTTTTCTATTTTTAGAAAGTTTCTATTTTTGGAAAGTTTCTATTTTTAGAAGGGTCCCGAGTTCTGAAAACGCACTCAGAAGTTCGAAAAACTCAATAGAACTCTCAGAAAATCAAAATGAAAAAATTTGAAAATTTTTGAAAATTTGCAAAGACAAGTTCAAAAAGCATGAAAATCAGACCAAAAACGTTCAAAAATCTGGAAAAACCAGTCAAAACCAGTTCAAGATCAATCAGATCTGAAGATGAAATCATGAAAATCAGTTCTTAGATGGTGAAATTTGTGAAAAATCTGCTCAAGTCTAGAAAATTCGCCATGAAAGAAGGATGAAGGAAGGTGTATGAAGGTCTGGAAGGTCATGGAATTCGCCCAGCAGCTAAGGAGGATGTCCAAAAAGGTCTTAAGGTCCGCCCTTGCATCATGAAGCATATCCCTGCATATTGAGGCAACATCCCTGCATCCTCCAAAGTCCGCCCAAGACCATCCTTGCATCTCATGAAGTCCGCCATGTGCTTGAGGGAAGTGCCAAAGGGTCAAGAAGTCCGCCCATGTACATCCTACAAGCCTTCAAAGTCCGCCATCTGCCAAGGGGGATATCCTATAAGCCCCCAAAGTCCGCCCTTGCATCATGAAGCACATCCTTGACCCCTTTGAAGTCCGCCACCCATGTCCTTGCATGCTCTAAAGTCCGCCATTTACTCTAAAGGACGTCCAAAAGGCCTTAGAAGTCCGCCATATGCTTGAAGACTCGTCCAAAATACTAAGGAAGTCCGCCCTTAAAAGGTGGGACTTGGCTGAAGGCTATTGAAAGTCCGCCTAGGCATGAAAGTAGGGAAAAATCAACATATTTGCTAAGTGTTGGCGCCCAGCTAAGGAGAATTTCGAAATTTGGTTAAGTATGAGGGCCTAAAAGGGTGGAAAATCCTTTCCAAAGGGATAAAATGATGAGAATAAGTGCTAAGAAGTTGAGGAAATCCGCCCTAGGAAAGAGGGACATCCATGATGTCCGTCCAAAAGATCTACAAAGTCCGCCATACACTTGGAAGGAGCTAGCAAAGTATCAAAGACATCCATGATCTTGTCCAAGAAGCCAAGGAAGTCCGCCCAAGATGATAAGATGGTAAGATTTTTGGCTAAGTGTTAATGCCAAGTCTAAGAAGAGGTTCGAATATTTGCCTAAGTACAGAGGCTAAAAGGATGAAAAATGAAGACGTTGGCCAAGTATTGTGACACTTTCGAGAGGACAAATGCCAAGATTGAAAGGACATGTGCTAAAGATTATCAGGATATGGCAAAGAATAAAACGGAATGTGCCTAGCACGATGAGGAAAAGAGATAAAATTTGCCTAAGTATGGAGAAAATGTCGAGAAATTGTCAACTTTGACCCAAGAAAAATGCCCAAGGCAGGGAGAAAGGAAGGGTCGTCCTTGGCCAAAGGGAGGAAGAATATGTCAGACATCAAGGAAATTCGCCTAACGAAGACATTCGGACAAGGATTTTTCCTAGAAAAATTCGACTGAGCAAGGAAGTATTTGACTTTGGCAGAGCAAAATAAGCTTAAAATCTCGCCTCGGCAAAGAAAAATAGGGATCTGGCAATGAAATTCTCGACGGAATGGCTTAAGATTTGGTTTGGCTAGACAAAATTAAGGACAAGATCGGAAAACAAACTCTCAGCCAAGAAAGATGGAAGGAAGATCGAGATAGCCATGGGTCCAAGACGAACGGGTTGGAATTAATTGAAATATTTTAATATTTTAATATTAATTTTCAACTATTTGGAAACTTAAAATACCTTGGACAAAATCAAAATTGCCAGACACAAATCGGACGAAAATAAAGCACGCCAGGCGAAGATGAGATCCGACAAAAAAAAGAAAATTAAATTCACCATGAATTTAATTAAATTATTTAATGTTTTATTTAAAAGTTGAAAAAATCAAAAAAATAAACATTAAATAAAAAAATCGAATTTTTGAAGATCAGTAAGATTTGTCCGGATAAGTTCGAGACTGATCCTTGTCGGAAGATAAAAGGAAAGTTGCCTGTTTGGAAAATAAAAACAAATCGAGATCGAGAAAGATTACGGCAGTTGCTAAATCGAATTCAATCTCTCAGCATTATAATGAGTTTCAGCAACTCATTTTTTTTCACACACAGCTGAAGAGAAATTTATTCTTTCTCGAAATTGTCAGGCAATTAATTCGTCCATAAGCAAAGTCGAATTTTCCCAGAGGGAAAAGTAGTGTTATGCTGAGGAATTTTTCGCAGGAAAAGAAGAGGAGAATTATTCAAAGCTGAAATCTTCTTGAAGAGGGGCGCACTTTTCAAAAAACTCAGATTTTTAAATCTGATTTGCATTTAACGCTCCTTCACTGAGGTTTGGTAATTGGTCAATTAAATTTGCTATCTTTTCATGTACTGTCATCTTGACGAAGCTCTGGCAAAATTTTCAATTCCATTCAAGTCACTTTCAACTTGCTTTTTCGCAGCAAATTAATTATGTGAACAGCTGAAAGTCAAATTCTCAAATCCAAGGCACGAGGTTTTAATAATTTTAAAAGTCTTTTTATTAATGTTAATATTATGACTGCAGGTTGACGGACACGGCAGGAGTATTATCTAGGAAGCTGAAAATGAAGTTCGCCAACAAGGGTGCTCAGAAGGAGACTAAGGTCATCTCAAAGTGGAAGAATGTCATGGACACTGACCTCGGACATGTGGATTTTGACGAATTCAAGCAAAGAGTATACGGTCAGAAGGGACTTCCCACAGCAATAGCCAGACAAATGGTCAGAAACGGGATATTCCAAGCAGCTGGATTCCCTCCGGCAATGGATTGTGCAGAATTAATGGTGGAGTGTGCTCGTCATTATGATGCTCAGAAAAGACAGATTATCGCCCCTGACGGTAGGATCTTGGCACACCTGAACGAAGTTGCAATTCAAGAGACCTTTGGCATCCCTGAACATTCAAGAACGGTCTATAAGACCAAAGAAGAAGCCAAAATGCTATATGACAGCAAGTCAGATTTGTGCGCCACAACAGTCAACAAGGTTTGGATGGACAAGCCAAAGCCGTCAATCAAGAAGTTGCCTAAGAGACCTCGCCGCACGGATTTCAAGGAGGATTTCGGAGATATTGTGCTGATGCTTAACAGAATTGCTGGCAATCCACAAGGCGCCTTCTTTGAGAGATGGATGTACTATTTCATCGACGAAATCACCTCTGGAGTCAAAATGTTCAACTGGTCACGAATGATAAGTGACAACCTCCATGAGCAACTGATCAACCTTGAAGAGACCAAGTCTTTTCACATGAGTTCATATGTGATATACCTGTTGGCCAGATCATACAAATATCCAGGATTGATCTGCAAAGGCAAAATTGGCAACGGGGAGAACGAGCTCAAGCCTTACGACTGCTATCCTCAGCTCCAGTTGAAGGAGAAGACTCACTTCAGGAGGGTGCATGATGCATTCCTAATGCATGTCACCAGAAAGCTTCAAGGAGGAGTGCACCAAAGGCTGAGCCATGAAGCAAAAAGTCTTATCAGCAAATATGGGTCTTGGTTCATCCAGTTCCCTAAATTCACATATATCAGGATCCAGGGATTTACTGGAAATCCCTATAAATTGCCTATCTATCTGACTAATCGGATGATATTGCTCGAGGTTTTAAGACAATTAGAAGAGTACCAGAATATTCAGAGGCCGACCAAGAAGGCGTCCGTCACATTCCCATTCTTCATCGGGAACATGCTAGAGTACTGTCCATCTGCACAGGCAGCTGAAAGTGCAAGACTAGAGATCCAATGGTATCCTTTCACGGCATACAAGTCCAGGGTCAATTATGACCCACATCATAATATCCGGACAATGGAAGGGAGAAAATATAAGCACAGGATGGAATTGGAGGATTTCTAGGCAAATGCTGCGGATGAATATGAGGTCAGACGGAAAATGTGGTCCAGGATGTCCTTGGATTTCATGAGAACAATTGAGTTCTGTCGAGTGCCTGATCAGCTCCAAGATGACGGAAACCACGTCCAGCCTCGCTTTGAGGAAAGCCGACCTCTCCCTCCAGTGAAATGGTCAGAGCCAGAGCACGCAGACCTAGCCACCCTAATGAGGCCAGTGACGAAATATTCTCAGTGGTGGGTCGATTATCATGTTCAGGAATTAAGACAGAAAGGAGTCACGCTCACATATGATCTGTTGAGCGAATCAGAGTCATATTCCTCTAATGCTGGTGCATCCCATCAGGACTTGGTCAGGATTGGAGAGAAAAGAAAAGAAATAATGCCAAGTGCAGAGCCTGTTTCCAAGAGGCATAAAGGAGAACCTTCTCGGTCAACAGCATCTAGGAACATTGACCAGTTTGTGGCCAATATAGACGACTCCTTGGTCGAGATGCTCGAACCTCTTGCAGCTCAGGAAGTAAATGATGAGCCTATTCAACTAGATGATGAAGAGCCTGCGTCACCAACAAGCACAGAGATTTTAGGTTCAGACAATGACATAGAAGCCCGGGACAATGACTTAGAGGAAGGAATGATTTCTGCCCTCAGAGGGATAGTGGATGCTCCGAATGAGGAGGAAGTTCAAATAGAGGATGGCATTGAACAATCGACCATTCCAGACTGGCTGTTGGAAAGGATGAAGATCCAGGTGCCTGCTGAGGCTCAACAAGAAGAAGAAGATGATACTGCCGATTTCTTGGCAAGATTAGAGTAGGTTGCAGTCAAGAAGCCCGCCAAGAAGTTCTCCGCCCTTCAGAGGAACGAGACAGGCAACCGTTCCGTGCACATTGCAGTGCCTACAGTGGACAAGCCACAGGACGAAATCACTCCACAAGAGTATGCAATAACCACTGTTGACCTTGGTCCGACCTCGAAAGGTCAGGAAGTAGAAGAGTTAGATAATTCCGTCTCGACCATTAAAGCGAGACTGGAAAAGGAAGTGACCAAGAAGAAAGAATATAAAAAGGAGGTCAAACGTCTCAAAGAATATATACAACATTTGACCCAGCCGCTTGATCAGGGCAATGCGACCGTTCCTCCTCTCCTCAATTCATCACAGGAGGTGACTAGGGAAGTCGAGCACGGAATGGTGACGGCCAGGGAAGCACAAGACTGGATGGCAAGTGAAGGCACGGAAGCGGCCTTGTTCATGGAAAAGTTGGCACCGGCCTATGGACGAACTTCTTCATTTCTTTCCAGATTGATAGATATGGCAGAAACATGGGAAGGTGTCCCGGATATGCAGGAAAGGCTTATTCCAAGCCTTAGAATTTTGAAGAGCACTCCGAGGGAGGAGTTAGTTGATAAAAAGGTGATTGCTGCAAGGGCAGCATATGATTTTCATCACTGGTTTTGGGCAGTGACAATACGAGAAGAAGTCTTGGAGAAGGCAAGAGTCGATGGACTTGGAATTGAAGAACAGGTCAGGAAAATCCAGGAGAAGATTTGCATGATAACTACTGATGTGTTCGACCGTGGAGTCATCCGGGAGAACGACATGCAGTTGGAGAGATTGAAGCATAAGGTTCAAGAAACTTTCTTCTCGACCGCTGGACCTTTCTTGAAACAAGACTTTGCGAGAGTGGCAAGACTCTCGTCCATTCGAAAGGATTTTGAGAAACAGGAGGCAGATTGGGAAGGTACATTTGCTAGATGTGCTGAGAAGTTGGACGAACTCGAATTCCGGATCAGCATGCTGCCGCCTGTCACGATGGACGAGGTCATTGCTGTAGTGTCCAGATTCGCCAAGCACAATGCTATTCAGATGGATAAGGACGCCTCTCCTTGATTATAGCTGGAACTGCCACTTTTCTGATAGTTTTCTGATGGTTAACTCTTGTTATTTTGGGAAACCCTAATTAGGGTTTGGTTGTAATAATCTCGGCCGTTGATCTTGTTTTAAATCTCGGCCCTTCATTTCATTTTTGGAGCTCTATATAAACTAGTGCTCTCTCATTTTCATTTTGTGTGGAGACAGATTATGTATATTGTCGCATTGAGACTATTTTGAATGATAAAAGCTCTTGAGCATGATTTGCCTTGAATCACTTCTTATTGTGGAATAGTAAGCGAGGTTACATATTGCCTTCCGCCATAGATTAGAGTTAAAGTTAGATTAAATAGAATTTGCTTTGAAAAGTTGTTAAATTGAATGAGAGATTGATCGTATTGATTCGATGGTGAAGTGTAGCTCATACTTTTTTTGAATGGATGATTTGCATTCGATTTGTAAAGTTAGCCTGAGCTCTTAAACGTGGAAGCTTAACTTCAACCTCATTCGAGGTGTGAAAATTATTCTCACAAACCCCTTGAAGATTGCACCCACTTTGCGTATGTTGTCCTGCAGGAGGCGAAACAAAGTGTGGTTTATTTCTCTTCACCAAGTCCTTACTGTCTCTTGAGTTCTTAGGCTTAGACTAGATTCTCTGAACCCTATTCTTTTTGCCATTTTTTTTGAGATCCACAATTGAAAGTCCTAATTGAGAACCTACAAAGATAAATTTCCTAAGTCCCTAGCTTGTGCAGACTTTCTACGTAAGTCCCCTTGTTTATTACCAGCATTATCACAACGACCATTGAGCTTATCCACACGTCGAGACCCGACTAAAGAAACCTTGGAATCACCTATGCGGTGGTTTTTCAAGAGAGGATAGAGTGTCTTTGGACATTTTTATTCTGATGTTTGGTGAATGATAAAACATACATCAACACTACTAACAGAGACAAGGAACAATAGAGATAATATGTTAAACCCTCAAATTTAAAATGAATCTCAAATGGTACTACTTGTAGGAAAGGTACGACCAACATGTACTTGTACGACCTACTCTAGAGTCTCCTTCAATCACTTCACAATCTCTCCAAAAACCACTAAAATTCCAAACAATGAAACAAACACTTATACTAAGAGAGGAGATGAATCAATATAGATCAAACTTTTCTTTTCTCAACTTAATCAAGCACAACAGTACTACCTCAAAACTTAATTATCCATAGCAATAACATACATGCAAGATCTAGCAATTAAGAACACGGGAAGAACACACAATTTTACATGGAAACTCTTACGAGAGAAAACCATGACAAAATATTGCTTGTATAGATCTTCTTACAAATTTCGTAGGCACGAACCCACTAGAGACTCCAATCCCCACAACTAAGCACCAACCCAACAAAAGATGCCAATCTCTTATAATAAGAGGCACCAACCTCTCGATCTCCTCAATTAGGAGGCTCCAACCTCCAAATGAATAATATGATAATTTTTTTGCAACTTCCTCTTAGATCTGCCCTTAACAACTGCTCACAAATTTGTAATATACTCACTCATAAATCTACAATATAGTCTTCAATATTTCTTCTCATAGAAATGTCATCATCTTTCTTTTATTTCTCTCATAAATTGATGATAAATACCTCTCATAAATCTGCTCAAATATCTTTTAATTTTTGTTTTTCATATGAATAATATTCCTTGCATTGATTAATTTTAAACCTTCTCACAACCTGCTATTTATACCTTCCAAAATGCCTCTTCACCCAAAGGAGGCAACTCTTCCAAAAGGAGTCGGCCCACATAAAATTATATATATATATTTGCCCAAGGATGGGTGCACCATTCTAGGGAGTCGTCTCACTTTGGGAGCCCCACAATAAAATAAATTATTAAATTTATTTTTCAATTTAAGCATCCCTAATTGGGATGGCTCTATGAGGGGGGCCTCCCAAATTTTTGATTTTATTTTGCATTTTAAAACTCCTCCAAAGGGGCAAGACATGGGTCAGCCCATGTAGAATATCTCCTCACCATCGATAGGCCCTTTGACATCAATGACAATATTTTTCCAACAATGTACTTGTACAACCTACTCCAAAATCTCCTTCAATCACTTCACAATCTCTCCAAAAAGCACTAAAATTTCAAACATGCAACACCTAAATCTTTAGCATGTCAAAATACATCAAAAATATCCATCT
>VDFB02083322.1:0-13778 GCA_007258455.2 Sequoia sempervirens
AACACTGAACAACCCCCAGTACAAAATAGACAAACACACTGGAAGCCAAATCCTACAAGCCCCCCACAATTCCAACATGCTATTCATAATTCAATTCAAAGCAGAGCAAACGTGCTTCTCAGCTTCAAACGAAGGAAAATAGTAAGCACAATGACATAAAAGATCTCAGAAATCAAGTATAAACCAACCTTCAAAGCGCGTACGAAGCCATTAATGCAATAGACAAGACAGCCAGAGAAGGGAATCTGGGAAATCAACAACAAGGTAGAATCTGGGAAAATCTAGATCACGCAAAAATCCGCAAAGACCCAAACTTCGCGAATCACGACGCACGACCAGAGTCAAAGTAGGATCCGGGAAAATCCGACCAGGGTGGAAAATCCTGAAATTCATCCAGAACTTAAGATTTTCAAAGAATAACCTGGGGAAACACTTAGGCATTCAAAATAAATGTTAAAGCACATGCCTAAATAAGACAAAAACCACAAAAGAAAGGGCCAAAACACCAAAACCAAAGTGAAAGAGGGTCCCTACTTTCAGCGGGACGTGTGTGCGAAAAATTGCACAACAGTTACTCTCGCGGCTTGTGCGAGACTCAGTGTTTTTAGAAAATGAATAAAAAGCATTCTTTTATGCAAATTTATGAGTTCCTTTATCTGATATTTGCATAATAACACTTGAAATTCATAAGTAATCAAAGTTTCTAGAACATAATGAATACTTAAGCAGAAAATTTTTGTACCTTCTTTGATGGATGCAATTCAGCACTACCTATTTTGAGCTAGTAGTGAAAAATAGGTAACAATATGATGGTAACATATGCATGAAGAAAGCATGCCAATGATATAAAATTCCATGTAGACTAAAATGCAATATTTCTAATTGTTCAAGTCTTTATAATGAATTCCAATAAGCTAAATGTATTGTTACATCCAAGAGACAATTTGTCATACACTAGTTGAACGACTCCAAAAATTAATTTAAATGACTAATGCAGGGTCTCTAAACTATTTGAAGCTTTTGTAAATATCTTCTATAGATGATTACAATGCAAGAGAACATGCTACTTCTAAGGAATGTAGACTCGACAATTCATCAAGATGCAACTGGATGATTTGTTGTATATACAGCAACTCAAATGTTTACAAATACAATACAACTATAATAGTAATTTTTAGAATGATTAATGAACCTGGAGATGGCACCTAGGTGTAGTAATGAGGTTGATGCTAACTCAGACATCTCTTCCCCAATAGCATCTTCCAAGACAATATTGATTTTCCAAGGTTTGGAAAATGACGTCTTCTTCTTATTACAAGTAGCTCTCGTAAGCTTCCCGACACCTGGAAGTAAGATCGATTTCTTTATTCAACTTTGCCTTTGCTTCAACATCGATACTCTAACTAATCTATTGGAAACCTCACATGATGTCTTCCTAGGTATTCCACATCAAATGCTTCATAAATATATATCCCTTACAATATAAATATTGATTTGTCTTAATCACTTCCCTGCATATGTGCGGCAGACTTCAATATCTAAATGGTTCAATAATGTTTGTCTTACTCTGCTATCCAACTCACCAATCCTCCATGACACTTCAAGAGGATTAAATTTTTCTTTTCTTCATGTATTTGTCTTTTCAGTAGAGATATTTTATTCTTGTCTTTATCCTCCCAAGTCATCTCCCAAGTAGACTTGATTCCTTAAATAAATTCAATTTTTGTCTTCTTAGACACAAGTCATTTTTTCTTATCTAGCTAATGACTTAATTAAATTGAATGCTCCACATATAAATATGATCCCAACAAATTTAGTAAAAACTAAAAATGATATTTAAATTTTGTAACCAAAATCGCTTACATCCCAGTTGGGAATAATCACAAAATTCTAATCTTGCCTTCTATTGTACTCAAAATCTCCAACTATTGATCATTCCACAGACTGAAAGTTAATCTGTAAAATCTACAATTTCTTTCTCATAATCAAATATTTTCTTTCTTTGCAATTTTGGTCTAAATACCACTAAATTTGCTAAACAAACCAACCAAAAGAAATAAACTTCACTTCAAATAGGAAGACAACAATGCATTAGTTATTGTCTTCTGATGAAAGTAAACTTGCAACAATACCTCAGCTACTGTAAGGATGTAGCAATACCTCAACTGCTACAATAAGATGATGAAGTGATAATAAACCAACTATCACACCGAATCAGCTAGGGCAATAATACAACAGCTATTGCACCTGTTAAATCCTCCAATGAAGCACAATGTAGAAACCTTGAATGGAATTCTCAACTCCGCCTAGGGTTGATCTTTCACAACTGAACCTGGTACTCTAGAGTCTTCAAACCCTCAAGTGAGCTAAGCATTCAACTTTAGCTTCTTACCACGTAGGTAATGAGAAATCAATTTCAAATCAAGTGTGTCCCAAATGCTTAGCCAACAACTTCTTAAATAGATTTCTCAATGCCTTTTCATGAAGCTTCTAGAAGAATATTATTTTATTCCCCAAGTGACTTTTATTATTTTATTATTTTATTTTTAAGTCACTTTAATATTAAATTAATTAGATAATAAGTCATCCCTTTTGATATTATATTTTATTGGAATAATTTAATAAATAATTTACTTAATATACCTCCAATTTAGGGACATGATAGTCCTCCCTTCCCAAAGATTGCTTGCCCTCAAGCAATCTACAACTGCTAAGCCAACTCAACTTCCATAGCATCTGATCCCCAAATGTCAACTCATCAGTGTCCATCCACCAACCACCTAGATCCCAAATGATCCTAAGAAGAACTCCAACCAACATGCACTGAATATAGTTGAAGCTCCTATCATTGTGAAGTCCTATCAACCTGTGAGGCCAACTATCCAACAAGAAAACTCTTGGATACCAAACTAATGCAGAGAAGGGGTGTAATAGTGTTGTTCCCTTAGCACACATGCCTCATTCAGAATGGGGACCCTCTCTTTCCTTCACCTCGTCAGGTCACTTTTGTTGCCACCTCATTTTGCATGCCCCTATTAGGTGTTCAAAATGGTCAGTAAGCTCTTAGGGAGTTCATCTTAAGTAAACCATGTTTCACCCCCCTCAAATTTTCAGTGTCCTAAGTCTTTGTAGGTTCCCATCAACTGTTTTCCTTAGTATTTTAAATTGGCATTCGTCGAGCTCATCGGGCCCTCCTTGTCAGGTCACCCCTCGTGGGTTTCTATCACCTCGCGGTCATTCCCCAATGGCCATCCCCTGTCGACTTTCTGACAGTCGAGGTTTGATTTCCCCAGTGTCATCTATCTCTCGATAAGCAACCCAACATCCATCCACCGATGGCCACCCACCTATCAGATCCCAATGCTCACACATGGCCATTTTTGAATTTGTAGCCTAGCAACTCGATGTTTTCCATACGAGCATTTATTACCAACATTTAATGCCATATTTTCTATAAATAGGTGAGTTTCAACTATCATTATCACTTTGTCAGTTGAGTAGAAAGAGGTCAAAACAATACAGAGCTATCTCCCTGTGCCACCGCTGATCCAACGCATTTCCTAGCTGATTTTTTGCCTCTTTTATCAAGTTCTTGAGGTGAGTCTACCACCCGCACCCCATTTCATGTTTTTTCTTTGATTTCTTGCAAAAATGATAAATTAAAAGGAGGAAAAATGCATGGACTAGATAGACAAAAACAAGGCACCCAAAACCCATATGAGCAAAACTTGAGAAACCCTTGAAATCAACCCAAACATCACCCATGGAACTTTAACTTCTCGATGCCATTCTCCAGCCAGAGCATTCATACTCTACAATCCCAAGCCTCCTCATTACCACTAATAACCTTGAAAAAAGTTAAACTTCGATGAGCAGTGAACGCCTCTTCTGTGATGGCGGACTCGGAAGGTGAAGGGAAGGTCATCGACCTGTTCAAGTCCATTGACCCATTCAAGTCCACGCGGCGAACGAGCAGCGAACGCCTCTTCTGTGATGGCAGAACATTTCATAAGGTGAAGGGAAGGTCATCGACCCATTCAAGTCCACGCCTATGGGACTCTGTCCCTAGGGCGCCGCTCACAACTTGCAGACCCCAAATGAATTTCTGGCCATAGCTTTCCAGTGCTCAAGTCCTAACTTGCTGACTGCCCCAAAACTCATGCTTGAAAATCCTAAAGTCTCAGCTTGTCTTGAATCCTGGATCATGGATTTCCCTTGGTAGAACTCCTCCTACATCTCGTCATCTCGAGTAGCTTTCACAACCCGGTGGTCTAGCCTTCAGGCCCCGCTCCTTCATCCGTCGTGTAACATTCTCAACTTCATGAACAAATGACCCAATGCCAAGCATCCTTTGAGTCCTGCCTCATGGACTTCCATCCGCAGGTTGACATGCCAAGACCAACACACTTTGTGGCCACCAACATCCAGTGTTCCAACCTCCAGGACCCGACCTGATCGTGGCCACCGAAATGCATGATAAATGACTAAGTAATGAACCTTTGCGGTTCATCCCCAATGGACTTCCATCATCAGGATTTCATCTGACCTCAACTTCCTCTTACAGATTTCAAATAACAACCTTATGCCCTCTATGTTTCACTCACCTCATGGCTGCATGAATGAAGTGCTCAACCTCCGTTGGAACCCTCGTGTCGAGTCACTATGATCGGGACTCCATCCCATCACCACCATAACTTTAGGGAAAAATGTCTCTATCCTCTCGGCCTTCGAAACCCGACTTCACCTCAGCCACTAAACTTTTAAACGATCAATGAAGTAAACATGAAGGCTACACCTTGGTCCGAACCTGATCCCTCGGATTTCCCCCATCGGACTATCGCATGGTATCCATCATTCCCAATGATAATCACCTAGCATCTATCTACTCCCTCTAGCCCACAATGCCCAAGTGAAAAAGGGAGATATTGACCTCCCTCCAAATTCGTGGGTCCTTCCCAACAGAATTCCATCCCCAGAATGTTGTCCTACCAAAGTCATCCCTAATAGTAGAGATCCTCTCTAGTTCTAATTTCCCAAGAGATTATCCAAATTCCCTCCAAACACCAAATTGACTTCAACCCGCATGTTAAAATAGGGCACTCCCCTTAGTGGACTCCTCAAAATGACCAAATCTGAAGGCAGGTCAGGACAGGTAGGTCGCCATGCCATGATTGTCGTCCCTCTTGCAGATCCTCCAAAATAGCCATCAGGCCAGGGAAGTCTAACCCCTGGGGCCCAAATCATCCAAACTCCCTCCTATGAACTATTAATGTCAATCTGGATTATATGTTAGATTTCTCAAATGCTGAATTATCCAATCTAACTCCCTTTGCAGGGTTTTGGTTAATGCTCCCATGTTTTCGTGCTTGATTGTGTTCACCTCTCTTTTGCTTGCAGGATATATGGAATCAAGTGCAGGACCTTCGATAGCGGCCATAGAGAAAGACAAAGGAAAGAAAACTAAGACACCTCATGGGAAAGATGACAAGGACCAGATGAACTACAAGTTCTAGGGGGAACCCTTGAACTCCAAGATCACCTCAATCTCGAAGGAGGTCTATGACACAAACATCAAACATATAGAAATTGATGAATTCAAGCAGAGAGTCTGAATCAACCGTAAAACATAGAATGAAAGAAATATCAGAAGCAGTGGGTTAGCTAAACCCACGGGATTTCTTCCTTCCCTCGTCGCCCCTAAACTTGTTATGGCTTGCATAGAGGCGTATCAAGAAGAGACCAAAAATGTAGTAGACAAAGATGGAAATGTTCTAGCTAACATGTCTGCTAAGGCGATAACAAGGACTTTTCATATATGTACCTTCAGGGAGATGGAAGTTCCAACCATGGATGATGGCAAGGCTATGTGGCATCAAGACCCCCTCAAAGGTAAAAGACTTATTAATCAGTACTGGTTGAAGGAGAAGAGGGGATGCACTACAAAGGTTCCCTAGGAGCTCTTTCGCAGTGACTTTTATGAGGATTACCATGATTTGGTGACCCTATTGAGTAGATTAATGGGCCTTCCAACTGTTGCCTACTTCCAAGAATGGATGTTGTAATTTTTTGAAAAGATTCTCCATGGAGAAGCCAAGTTCTACTGGGCAGGGATAATCAGTGATTTCTTCCAAGAGAAATTTATGGTTGTTAAGAAAACCTCTATATTTTACATGAGATCTTACTTGGTCTATTCATTGGCCAAACAGATGCAATACAGAGGCTTATTTAGAGCTCCAGATGAGGAACCAAGCAAGGATCTGAAAGTCTATGATAAGTACCCTCAACTACAATTTAGAAACTTCAAGAGGGACTACTACAGAGTCAATGATGCTTTCATAGGTCATGTTTTCAGGTTGCTCAGGGGTGAATTTGAAAGAAGAGTCTCCCACAGTGTCAATGCATGCTTAAAATAGTTTTCCTTCCTATTCATTTAGTATCCAAAGTACACCTATATCCATTCTAAAGGATTTTTAGAAAGACCATACAAGCTGACCTGGTATCCTAATGACCAGGTAATACTATTAGAACTCTCTCGGTAGCTACGACATGCACACACCCTTTTGAGTAGCAAGCATAAGGTGGGGATTCCTTATCCCCTCTCCTTAGGCCAAGGGCTATACAAACTTCGTCCCTCTTAGTGTGTTGATAATTCATATAAAGAACTAGCAGAATGCCATTTGAGACTCCACACTGCCCAACCACAGATGGACCCCTATGGAAAAATCAAGAAGGCACTTGGACTTAAGTACACCCATCTACATAGTGTCAAGGAATTTTAGGCTAACTGCAAAGATGATAATGAAGTGCGAATGAGGAACTATATTGGAATGATAACATATTTTGTAAAGAGGGTCAACTTGTTCCCCGTACTGGATTAGGTAGCGGAAGATGAGAACACAGTGATGAATCCTCAGTACAAAGCAGTTGTCAATCTCCCACTGCCATTGATTGACTAGGATGAACAAGAGGTTGAAAACCTTGATATTATAACCAAGCTCGTCGAGGCCAGAACAAAAGAGTGGATTAATGGGAAAATTTCCCAATTGAAGCAGCAAGGGATCACTTTGACCTATGAGGGGCTCGAGAACGAGCCAACAAGTGAAACAAACAATGGAACATCTATTGGTCCATCAGGAGAAACTTCAAAATATCCTTTTTCCACTAGGTCAAGAAAGAGAAAAGAAGGTGCTAAGCAACAACCCAACCTAAGGTGTACATGAGAAAGGATTCAGAGGGAGAACCTTCTAAGAAACATAAAAGATCAGGCAGTTTCATGGAGATGCCTACCATTCAAGAAGATCCACTTCATGAGGGAGAGGAAATGGAGGCTGAGCAACCAAAATCCCCACCTATTGCATCCACTACTGCTGCCCCTTTTCCTACTTCTCAAGCGATGGTTGCTACTTCTTCACCTGTGGTGGATATCTCTATCAACCTTGCCTCTTCTCCACTTGTCGTGCAGGTTGTGACCATAGAATCTTCTTCTACCACCACTTCTCCACTCTCCTCTGCTTCCATGTCTCCAACTACATCACTATCCCTAGCAACAACAACAATACCAATTCTTGCGCTCTCACTTCCAAAGGCATGCTCTCGACATATGCAAAATGTTCCAGCAAAGCTTTCTAAAGTATTAATGAATCCAACTATTCAAGCTGCTTTGGCATAGGTTCTTGCATATATTCCTACCTCAACTCCTTTGACTGAACCACTAGAGATGAAAACCACAATGCAAATATTCAAGGAGTTAGAGAGGTGAGAAAAGGAGGCAACAAGGGAATTAGAGGAGGAAGTAAATGATTACCATGAACACGCAAGCACCAGCATTTGTAAATTAATAGGGTGATCCACGAAGGAGAAGAAATGAAGTCCTCTGAGGATGATGAAGAAGAGGATGGTACCAAATACATTGTAAAGACCTTTGATGCGGACCTAGAGGAGGATTTGGCTCAACAATTGAAGGATGTTGGAGGGGAAGTAGAAAGGCCACCTTCCGAGGAAGAAATGTAGTCAAGTGATAAAATGGAAGAAGATACTGAACTTCCAACTGGGGAGCAAGATGAAGGCCCCAAGCATGATGAAGAAATGCCTCTCTCATAAGAGAAAGAAGAATAAGAAAAGAAAGAACAAGATATGCCACCTTTGCATGAGGAAGAGGAGAAAAAAGAAGAAGATAAACCCGAAGAAGAGTTTAAAGCTAATAAGACCCTAGAAATGGATAAGCCTAAGAAGGAGGCTGAAGCAAGAAGAAATCCAAAGATAGAGTCTCATAAAGAAGAACATCCCGAGGAACATAATCATGAGCCCGAAGAAGAGGAAAAGACCTATAAAGGAGAGGACAAACCCAAGAAACCACACCCACCAAGTCCTCGATCAAAGACACAGTGTTCATCTGGGACTCCAATGAAGAAGAAGAAAAAGACACAAGGATGGAGCAAGAAGCTCTAGGTGATAAAGAGATTGAAGTTAGGAAGGAAGAAGAATAAGGTGATCGTGAATCGCCCAAGGAAGAGTCTCAGATGCCCGAGTGGTTAGAAAAGAAATTATAGAAGAAGACTCTGACTCCCAGAGATCCCAAGGCAATACTCAAGGCCATCTTGGCTTGAGCCCAGGTTAGCACAAAGAAGGAAAAGAATCCTAAAGTTAGATCCAAACTGACCATGGATTCTTTTGGGTCTAGGACTGTGCAAATTTCCACACCCGTGATTAGAGAAGGAGTAAGTTATGATGTCTCCACCATCATCTTGGGAATGGCCACCAGGGATCAAAATATATATCACCATTAGGAGTCAGTTTCCATAGCGGTGCATCAAATGCTCAAGGACAAGATCTCCAAAGAAGAACTAAAAGCACAGGTGGCTAATTTGATTGACTATATTCAGCAATGGTCATACACAGAAGAAATACCCATGACATCCTCAGTGCCACCACAATTTTTGTCCAAGGACCATATTGACAAACTCGAGAAAAGAAAGAATTGGACTAAGGCTACAGAGGATTGGTTCCGACAGGTCATGGATAGTGGAAACAAGGGAATCAATCGTGCTATTAGAACAACAAATAAGTTCTTAGAATTACAAAGACACCTCAAGGGCACGAGGAATTTTTGCATTGACTTCCCAAAGATATACGGGTCCACTTATCTTGAAATTGAGGCCATCATTAAGTTGCCTCAGAAAATATGGGAAAAGGAGCTTGCATTGACAGAGGACGATCACTGGCTGGTGGATATGTGGAAGTTGGATTTCAATCATAGAAAATAGATACTGGAGCAAGTGCTCTATAAGGTGGAACTTGACATTTATTGGGCCAAAGACATTAGGGAAAAATGTATTTAGTATTTGAAATTAATGACAAGTTATGATATGCCCACCGTCAAGATTTATCCAGAAAAGATAAAGCCTTATTTCCATAAGAAGATGGAACAGGGGATGTTGGGCGAGCTTACCACAGATTTTATGAGTTTTTTTGCTCAGGATTTTTCCAAATTTGAACAAGTCAGGGAAAAGACAACTAAGTATGATGGAGATTTGGATACACTCACAGGCCAATCCAAGCAATGGAACTACTAGGTGCTCCAATCTAATATAATAGAGATTGATAAGCTCCATGCATTAATCAGCTAGTTCACGGAATATGCCACTTTGAAGAAGCGGGAGGGAAACCCAGTCATTGATGAAAAGATCCTCACATAATAGCTACAATGAAAATGGAAATCAGCAAAAGGAAAAAATTGCTATAGTGTTTTCATATAAGGACAAAATAGGGAAAAGACAAAGATGTAATTTTAAATTGTAATATATTTGGGGGTAGGTGAAACCCTAGTTTGGAGTGAATCTTGGCCACACAATGAAAATCAATATTGGCCATTCATTTTTCTTTTTGAACACTATAAATAGGGGGAATCCTCTCATTTTCAATAGAGAGTTGAGTTGTTGTAAAGGCATGTTGTAGAAATTTTAATAGAAGTTCATTGGCTTTGGTGGATTCTTGAGTTTCTATTGCATGTTACATAGTTCATCTCCCATAGTTGGTTAATTTAGATAGATTTACTTTGTTGTTCTCCATGTTTTAGATCACTTTGATAGATTAGTTAATGTTGTTCAATGGTTGTGTAGATTCCTATTGTGTTGATGCCTTTCTTGTCCATACTTTTTGTTGTTTACTAATGGTAGATAGTTGTCTAAAGTTAGTCTGGGCATAAACTAAAAGTTTCTCCTAACTTCCATATTTTATTCATGCATGTTTATGGTGAATGAATGGTTGAATATTTGTAGTCCTTAGAAGCTTGCACAAGTTTCATGATATTGTGAGTTATTCTAGTTAAGTAAAATAATGTTTTGGGAAGGTTGTCCATAGTAGAACCCTCCATGATCATTGTTCATTGCTAGTTTTAGATCTAAAAAACCTCTTCTCTTCCCTGCCCTTTTTTCCTTTTTTTAATAAGTAGCCTATGCTAAGGTTCATTGCACATTGTAAAGCCAAATATTAATATAAAATAGGAGTTTAAGATCACTTTTCAAACCTACAGCAAATTGCACTCTAACTTCCCATCTCAGGAACTCCATTTTAAGTTTCACCTCATCTCCAGCCAAACTTCGTAAGCTTCCCTGTGATTACCAGCAAAATCACATCAAATATCAACTGAGAAATTTCATGCATGTTAAGATTTGACACTCAAGAGACCTTGGGGTAATTTTCAAAAACTTCTTGTTGAAGATTGTCTTTCAAGAGAGGTGATGCACCTATGCATTACCTATGTTGAGAAGTGCATAAAACACCCATCAATAGAACTAGCACTAGAAGGAGGGCCATCTAAGTTAAGCTAGATCAAGGTGATTCAATCTCCCCAGGGAGCTCCCGAAGAGTTTTAAGGTCTACTCCAAACAAAGGGAATTCTAGGAACTACAGCCCCCTACAAGGATAAGAAGAACTAAAGGAGGCTGTGTAGCCTCTTCTTCCTCCTCCATTCCACCCACTTCACCTTTTCCTTTGCCTCCTTTCTCCTTCCATTCACCTCAAATTCAGTCAACTTCCTTCACCTTCGCCCATTCCACTCAGCCATATCACACAGCTTTTTCACCTCTTGCTTCCCACAGCCGGGGTGCTACCCCTTCCCCCATCCTCCAAGTCCAAGGTGTAGTCTCGACTACCATTACCCCTATGCAGCCCCAAGTCATTATTCAACAACAAAGACCACCTCCGCCTCCCCTCATGGATTGGCTAGGGAAAAATCCTTCTCTATTACACTTCAACGCCTACCATGACATGCCTAAGAATCCAGAGAGATTTTGTTTGAATTTCAATCCTTGGGATCCACAGAGGATAGCTGAGGATCACATCAAGATATTCCAAACAATGTTGAAAGAAATGTAGATTGATTAGGAAGATGTGGCATGCAGGCTCTTCCCCTATTCATTGGGGCAAGAGGCCTTCTACTGGTATATTAACTTTCCAGTAGGATCCATTAAATCTTGGGATTTGATGATGAATGCCTTCTTGCAAAAGTACAAGATCTCGATCAGCCCTTTGGAGCTATACCAACAATTCATGACAGTTCGTAGGGAATTCAATGAACTAATCAACTCCTTCAACAATCGATTCCACCAAGCCTACACAAGATTGCAAAACCCATATACACTCAATGATTTTTACCTTACCAGTCTATTACGTAGCATTGGACAACCTCGCAATTGCATTGGTAAAGAGAATGGGACCACCTTTAACCAGACTGGTGGATGCCTATGCGGAGGCAGTTATTTCCAATACAGACTTGGGGCAAAACATTTCTAGTCCGCTGCCTTCCTTGGGCCTAGTGGCTCATCTGATGCAAGTTCAAGGGCTCAACCAAGAATTTGCTCATTAGACACCTCTTATGAACCAGGTGCCTCAGCTACCCATAGTTCCACATCCAAGACATCTGATGAAATAAGCGCCTCCTGTGCCTTCGTACGTGAAGCCCCAACAACAATAGACCTACCTTCAAGCTCCCCAATAGCAGTAGGAATACTCTCAATAGCCTCAAATTCTATTATACTTGTAGGGACCAAAATTTCCCCTAGGACAAAAAAATCAGCCAACTGCCCCACCTGTTTTCCTTCAAAATCAAGTGTTGTAGCCAAGTAACACTGAGAAAGATTGGCTTGATGAGCTGACTAAAATGATCAAGAAAATTTCCACGGAAATGACACACTTGAGAAATTAGAATAATCAGTTGCAACCTTCCCAAAGGAGCATTCAAGCCAACCTTAATAAGGAACCCAAGCATGGTCGTGATGTAGGTCCTTCAGGAAAAAGCTATGAAAGAGGACAAAATTCTAACCAAAATTTTGAAAGGAAGCTGACCCAAAGAAAAAATAGAACGTGGAATACTAGACCCAACAACGGGGGTGTTCCTACTCCAATTGACCAGCCTACTGGCATAGAGAAGACAACTAGTGGTGTGTAGCTTGCTCAAGCAACTCTCTCTGGATGGTGTTGGATTCACAAAACTAGCAGGAACTCTGAGTTGGACTACCCTGAGTTCCTCAACACCACAGAAACTTTCCAAGTCAAAGTTCCAAATGTCATGGACAATGTCGGATGTCACAACCTAGTCCCATCCAAGCCATATGACTCCTCCTGTCTCGTGGTCAATCTAGCGCCATTCCCACAAAGTGAGGAAAATGTCCCGAAATGCAAGGATGCTCCATCGAAAGAGGGTGAAATCTAAGAGGTAAGTAATGAAGAAACCTTGTTTCAACTTTTCAATTCAATAGAAAATGGTCCAATAGATGAGGAGGAACTATATGTAGATGAGGTTCATCTATTCCACCAGAGAGCGACACCCTACTACCTTAGGAATAGACAAGTAGGAGGACCTTTCACGACTTCTGCTCCACCCAATTACTTTAGCGCCTCGCCTGACCCCAATGCCAGTAATGATCCTCGTCTTCCTCATGTGCCTACTCAATACCTCAACAAGGATAGGCCATTAAACCAGCCTCAAGGTCAACCCCACAATTAGTCAAGCTAGACACAAGCCCAGCCCGCTAGCTCCACCAAAGGCAGAGCCTTTGAAACTGAAATCGAACAAATGGATGAATATGTGGTAGAGGAGTTCAAGAAAGTCAAGATCAGCCTATCTACCTTTGAATTACTTAAGGTTCCTACAGTTAGGCACACCTTCTTTATAGTAATTAATGGAACCCCTTCTTCTAAGGTAACACAAGAAATTCCAACCAAGAGAGTCTCTTTCAAAGACCCTCCAAGTGAGCCTATTATTCACCAAATTCATGGCAAGAAGGCAGATCCACCTCAAAATCAGTCGACGGATAAGTAGCCTGCAAAGGAACCAAACTAGAACAATAGGAAAAACCCTAAGGATCAGCCCTCTGGGTAGACTAAGGATAAGGCCAGCAATAATAACAAAGCTCAGGTAGCTTAGATGGACATGCCTATGGGCCTCTTCCAAGGAAAGTTGGAAACACCACCCTTCCTCACCACCATCCATATATTTAGAAATAATTTGCACAATTGCTTGCTTGATTTGGGAGCATCGGCCAATGTCATACCCCTAACAATTTGCAAAGCTCTTATGATTACCCCCACACCTTCAAGAAGAAAAGTGACTCAACTAGACAAAACCAAAGTTAACATAGTGGGAGAAATGAATCGGATCCCAATGTAGATCACTACAGATCCAAGGGTACAACAAGTCATTGGCATTTAGGTGGCAGACACCCCTAACACATATGGGATTATCCTTGGGTGAGACTTCACTAGAACACTGAATGGAT
>VDFB02083323.1:0-43707 GCA_007258455.2 Sequoia sempervirens
AATATTTTCTATTTGACTTTTTGCTCACACGAATCTTCAATTTAACTAGCAAAGGTCTCATTTTGTGTGTCTTTAGTAATTGTACAAAAATTTGGCATTGTTCAGACAATGTCTTATTGTTAAAGTATTCATTGAAAATATTTGAAGCCCACAACCAAACGGTTCACATTGACCTCTTTCCTTGAAAATTTTCAATTATGTTCTCATCAATTTCAAGTAACCATTTTGGGGTTCTTGAATGTCTTCGATTTGAAATTTCTCTTTCTTCCTCACAAAGGTCTTTTATTCTCATGTAATTTGGTGATACATAAGGTTCAAATTTGTTTTATTTTTAATTTATCAATGTTATCAATATTTTCAACATCAATTCCAACATTTTCATTTCCAATTTCAACATTTTCAATATCAATTTCAACATTTTCAATATCAATTTCAATATTTTCAATATCAATTTCAACGTTTTCATTTCCTATTTCAATATGATGTTCAACATTTTCAAATTCTATTTCATCTTCACTTGGAATAACATTTATGGGCGGAGAAGAAGCCTCACCTTGATGAGTATTTGACATACCTTGTCTTCTCTTCCTATGACTATCTCTATCTTTTTCTCTATACGATTCAATTTGCTCTGTTGTGAGTTTTCTCTTACCTTTTTGTTTACAATGATTGTTGCTCCCCATTATACCTACAAAAAAGAGCACAAAAATTATTTTTATGTTAATATTTGTGTAAAAGAATGTACCAAAAGCATAATTTTGTCTGTATCAGACATAAATAATTGGTTTTCAAATAGCAAAGTGTGTGGGGACCGTTGGAATGCTCAAAATGGTCCTCCATTTATTTTTTGTATGGTCCCCAAAACAAATATCCATTCTAAATCCAAAAGGGCGCCAAAGGTTAAATACCTTGGCTGAATTATTGTTTATGTGGGGACAAGACAAATATCTATTTATAACAGATATCCATTTTGTTTAGTGTTTTTCAAAACCAAAGAATACATAAAACCAATATTATGTATTATTAATATATAATAAATATATTATATACTATATATTAAATATATTATATAATATATACTTATATTATTTACTATATATCATGTATATTATATATTATATATTATATACTATATATATAATGTATTTAATACTACATTATAATATATATAGGTAGAGAGAGGGAGACATAGTTATCTAAGTATTATGGGAGGGGGAGACTTGAGAGAGAGAGAGGGAGGGAGTGAGCGGGAGGGAGTGAGGGAGAGTTATCTAAGTAGAGTGGGAGGGATAGACCTGAGAGATAGAAAGAGAGAGAGGGGAGTGATAAATAGTTATCTAGGTAAGGTGGGAGGGAGAGACTTGAGAGAGAGAGGGTGAGAGGGATAAAGGGAGGGAGAGACCTAAGAGGTAGAGAGAGAGGGTTATCTAGGTAGGGTGGGAGAGAGAGAGACCTTAGAGAGAGAGGGAGGAAGTGAGAGAGAGATAGTTATCTAGGTAGGGTCTCTCTCAGGTCTCTCCCTCCATCTATCCCTCCCACCCCCCTCTCTTTCTCTCTCAGGTCTCTCCCTCCCGTTATCCCTCCCACTCTCTCTCTCTCAAGTTGCTCCCTCCCTCTATCCCTCCCACCACCCCTCTTTCTTAGGTCTCTCCCTCCCTCTATCCCTCCCACCCCTATCTCTCTCTTAGGTCTCTCCCTCCCTCTATCCCTCCCACCTCTCTCTCTCAGGTCACACACACACTCTCTCTCTTAAGTCACTCTCTCTCTCTCGCTCAAGTCTCTCTCTCTAGTCACTCCCTCCCTCTATATCTCCCAAACCATCTCTCTCTTAGGTCTCTCCCTCCCTC
Organism: Sequoia sempervirens; assembly: GCA_007258455.2. Lineage (NCBI taxonomy): Eukaryota > Viridiplantae > Streptophyta > Pinopsida > Cupressales > Cupressaceae > Sequoia > Sequoia sempervirens. The sequence continues at coordinate 1,848 of VDFB02083323.1, forward strand.
CATCTCTCTCTTTGTCCCCCCCTCATCCCCCCTCTCTCTCTTAGGTTTCTCCCTCCCTCTATCCCTCCCACTCCCCTCTCTCTCAAGTCTCTCCCTCCCTACCTAGATAACTCTCTCCCTCTCTCTCTGGTCACTCCCTCCCTCTATCCCTCCCACCCCCTCTCTCTCATCTCTCCCTCCCTCTATCTCTATCCTTCCCTCCCTTCCTCCCTCCCTCTCTCTCTCACACATAAAATATAAAATCATGCTAAAAAAGAAGGTACGTATATTTTATATTATAAATTACGATTTTTTTTTTCAATTAAATCATCTTCCACATAAGATTAGGATCAATAAGATAAATTATTTTCACAACTTCTTTTACTATGTTTTACACTCATTTTAGATGTTCAACTTGTATGTTTTTTAGCCTTGTTTTGCCTTGTTTTATCCCTATCTAGTCATGCTTATCCTTATTCATCTTATATTTGAGTTGTATGTCCCCTTAGAAATCCCTCCCTAATAATAAAAAAGATGCACATTCACCTTAGCTATTTTAACTTTATCTCCTTAGAATTCCTTATAGAACAAAGCCTCCTAGCATTAAATATTAGTCACATGCCTAGTGTACATATGGCCATATCTTCTCACATTCCTTGACTAGAGGGGATAATTTTGATGAGTTTTAGCCACCAAAATTAATTTGTGTCATTTATGATCTAGACCTATCATAAATACAATGTTCACCTACCCTAAAACCATTAGAAAACATATAAATACATCCCTCTTCCTCCATTTCTCATCATCATGCATCCACATGAATTTTTTGTGCAAGCACTCTTTACATCCATCTCTTATCCATCCCAAACCCTTAGAACCTCCATTTACATGCCCAATCTACATACACCCTAGCTATTATACCAACATACCATCCTCTATCCTTCAAAACCATTTCACTATCATTTTGATCACGATTTCCCACTCCTTGTCTATCACCTTTTTTGTACACACCAATTCTAGAGGTTTAGCCTTTTATCCCAAAAGTTTTATCTTTTCCATCATTATTTCCACTTTTAACCCTCACCTAGGTTTGAATGCATCCTTTTACTATTTCCAATACATCATTTTTATTGAAATTACTTATAGAAGGGTTGATCAAGGTAGCATCCCCTTCAAAACTTGATTAAATGCACTTGTGATTTTGTGTATATTCAAAAGAAGTACCAAGAGAAAATGGATTATAAGACTTACCAAACCTTCCATGAAAGTTTTAATTATTCCTACCATTATGTCCAAGGCCATGTAACCTATGGTAAATTACTAATAGAGCTAGTTCCTCTTGACTAGTAGGGCCAAATTTGTGGAGTTTACCTACAAAATTTCATGGAAACTTCCCTCAACAATTCTCAACTCAAATCAATTTCCAATTTTATTTTGCTATAAGTTTAGATGTTCCCATTTCTCTATTTCCTATTCACTTTTAGGTAATATTATTTTTTTACAATAACCACTTTTTTCTTTTTCTTTATCTCTATTGTGTGCAAGACCAAGTGACAAGCCTTTTAGACTGGACACAACACTTCAATAGTCGTGTGTTTCAATTTAAACAATTCTACCACTATGCTAAACTTTCCCTTGGGAGATATGTGTCCCCTATACAACTAGTAAGACATCTATGCCCACTAGCATAACTAGACCCATCCATAATACAACCTTAAAACTTTCCAAGGACCTCTTTATAGTATATCTAGATATTTTCATATCACTTTCCAATTTCTAGGCGCATAAGTTATGTGTTTCCTATTTTTGCTTCTCATTTCCTAATTTTATTTTTAGATTGTATCTTTATCCCAACTCTTTTGTTAGTTAGTTTAGGTTCTAGGTTAGGAATGCTTACTTTGTAATCTAAATTCCATTTTAATCTATGATTCTGATAAACATATATAAATAAAGAAAACACCTAGTTTCTTAATTTTGTTCATCTCTTAACACTAAATAAGAAGTGTTTTAGGGTTTAATTTATATTATTTTAGAGACAAATGTGTGAATCTGTTGTCCTACCATCAATTCTAAAAGATATTTTGTTGTGTAAAGTGATGATGTCTAATGTGATATCTAAATGACCTAGGGGAGACTCCCTTTAATATGGACCCTTTGAAATGCTCAATACCTTTTAAGACCCCTTTAAGAATATTAATGTTTATACACAATAGTTAATTCTAAGACACCCTAAAAATATAAATTTGTGTTTAAATTAGTTAATTGTAGAAGGGCCACTTTTAGAACATAAATATGTATCAAAAGTAATGTAAAACAAGAGGAAAATGTGTTAGGATGTCCACCTTATGTCGTCCTGGCTATTTGCGGATCCATGGCCAACATGGAGGAATGTTAATATAGTGTCATGTATGTATTTCAAATGTTCAGATGCATTGTATGTATGTTGTGTCAAGTAGAATTGTTAGAATTGGCTATGGAGATAACCTGCCAAGATCTAGAGGCCAAAGGGAAAACTCAAAGAGAGAATATCAATATGACAAGAATAAATTGTATTCCTATCAATTATGCAAATAGAATTCAATATACAATGTATGAGAAACCCTTGGTTATATAGCAAAGGTGAGACATAAGATGTCATAAGATTATGACAAGTGTCTTAATCTTATGATATGAGACAACTTATCATAACTACCTAGGAAAAGATAAAATCTAGACATGACAACTAAGTCTTCTAGAAAGATTCCTAAGACCTAAGTAAACTTAACATGTGAATAAGTCCCCTAAGTCTCCTAGTAAGGAATTAACTAGGTACAAGACTTTATTCACACCAACACACCCCCTTAAGTGCAACTTAGGGAGTAGATTATTATGCAAATGATGTAAAGATGCAAGGATGGGTCTCAAAAAATAAGCCATGTTAGGTACCCATGTACATATGCAAATGCAATCTCTCAGAAATGGAGAAAAGGAGAACACCTAGGGAGAAAAAACTCCTCCCCAAAAGAGAGATGAAATACAAAAAATGCTCTCAGTGATGCATAAGAAGGCCAAAACCCCATACAAGGAAAAAGACCCCCCATAAGAGAGAAGAAGAAGAAGATAGACCATGCAACCCCCCTCAATGGTGAGTCTCTTGCAATGGTAGAAGCTCGACATTATATGTTGAAGATTATCCAATCTTGTCGAACAACGTTTCTCCACTTAGGAAGAAACAAAACCAAGAATGTATACATGATGTATTCCCAATCCTGAAAGGAAGATGAGGGAAGATAGATGATGTATGATGTCTCTAAAGCATGCTCAAGTATCTCCATGTTGATGTTGAAAGCTGACACACTCCAAATAGGCATTTTAGGCCACACTGTTGAAGAGGACAATACAAAATCTAATAGAGATGAATGGAGAACATAATCCAAAGACAAAGATATCTCCTCTGAAGACAAAGAAACCTCTTACAAATGTTGTCCAAAAGTATTTGTAAAGAATTTTTTTCCTTTGAACATTTTTGGTTTTTGGCCCTTGTTTCTTTTCTACTTCGGGACAGATCTGCGCCTGAAGGACAAAGATGACTTTCACATAAAGGCGTGCAATGCGCCACATGGTGGATGCGTGGCTTTATCTATATATCATTTTCCTTTTGGGCGTGAACCAAGATATGTGTTAGCTTGGCGGGGATTTTCTTCAAAACTACCCTCACAAAGTTTGAAATCGCCTGCTCGCTTGACACGTCGTCTATTTTTGTCGGGCAGTCTGTATCTTCCGTGGAAAGATCTTTTGGGTGGAGTTCATCAGGAAGCATGATATATGTCTTACTTTCAGGATAGAACCTTCAAGTTGATGTCATCAATCTCCATAGTTGATTGATCAGATTTTTCCAAGCTATGTAAAAATTTGATTGTCTTCTAACAGTATATCTTTGCTAAAAGATCTAAAACCATTAATGAAGTTGTTGAGACTTAATGAGTGAAGATTTTTGCGATCTAATCAAGATCTAAGATCAGATTGTGAGCTATCAGATTCAGGTATCTAGCAATTTCTTCTTCTAGATTGTTTGTGGTAATGTTCTCTTCTTCTGGCTATAAATAGGGGTGGTAGCAGTGATTAGGAATTTTTCAAGTTTTCTTTGGAAATCCTTTTCGAAGAATCAGTGATTAGGAATTTTTCAAGTTTTCTTTGAAAATATTTTTCGAAGAATATAGATATTGTTTTAAGGAGTTCTATTTTCTCAGAAGTAGGAGGGTCCTTATAGAATACTACTCATTCTCTTTGGCATGTTATATTTAATTAATACTATCATTGGATTAGCATCCAGCCTCTGTTTTTAGTTTATATATCATAAAATTTTGATCTATTTGGGAGAAATTTTTGATATTGTGCATTCCATGGCCTTTGTCAAATTTCTTTTTCACATTTCGTTCATATTAAGAACATTGTATTAAAGATTTTTGTTGATATTCCTGTTAATGATTCTACATGTTGTTAGCTTCTATGTTTAATGCTACCTTTTAGAAAATGGATTATGTCCATGATACTCTTTCATTTTCTGTAAAAGATGTGCCATTTTTTATATTATGTTGTAAAGGGGCAAGGATTCTGTAAAAATATGAATATTCATGTTAATCTTTAGGTTTTTTTTCTTATTTCTAATCAGACCTTAATGGATGCTTCCTATGGGGAAATTTGAAAGATTGTATTGTGCTTTATTTAGCCTTTATTGCTTATTCTCTTCCCAACAATGAAGGGTCTATGGAATTTTGTGTCCATATTATTAATTATAAGGAATAGTTAAGATTTGAAATGTTGTAAAATCATCGGTGCATTGCCACCTTTATGTTTTATTTTGCATTTCTTTCTATCCCTTTCCCCAAACACAAAGAAGAGTCAATTTTCTTTAAAAATCCCAGAGGTCATTCAGTGAGGTACAAATTGGTCCCCCACTCGTTAAATTTCCCATAAGGCTGTTCGGAGAGGTGCAAGATTTAATGATCAACAATTCTTTTTCTGACATGTCTAGTGGGACCAAAAAATTTTCAAATGTCTGATTGGAAGTCAGAAATATTTCTTAAACTAAACCAAGAAAAGAGGCTAGCAATTTCATGCCTAGAGTTCAAACAAGAGCATCTTCTAGAGGCCATTTCCAATTTTCCTAGTTACTTGCTTCAACACCTAGGAGGAGAAGACTTATAGGTTTTGTATCACCTGTAAGAAGCAACCAGGTAAGAAGTGTTAGCCTATAATCCAAAGCCTTATCTACTCCGCCAGGAGGCTAAACCTTCCAAATCAAAATACCCATCCAAACCTTCCAAATCAGAATACCCATCTACCCTATCCATAGAAATATGTTTATAATGGCTCATATAGGTGCTCTTGCTCCTAGAAATTTTGTAACCTGGGATAGCGGTAGCCTGCTACAACCACCCACACCCCCAGATGTATGGTCCGCCATACTGACCAATTCTCTTAAGGCAATCTCAAAGTTTTTTGAAGAGGATTTTAATATCCCTTTCGAACATCTCCAAGATATAGTGAAGGTATGTAGAGTACATAACATCATGAAGGAGAATGTTGCTCTCAGGTTACTGGACACGTCTTTCAAAGGAAAAGCACATGACTGGTATAGGTCTTTGGCTTCCAACTCTATTCGCTCTTGGGATCAACTCGGTGAGAAGTTATTCGAGCGCTTCAGAAAATGAAGATCGCTCTTCTTTACTGCAACAATTAATCACCATCAAGAGGGCCCCACAAGAGGCCATGAGTGACTTTAACACCAGGTTTCACAAAACTTGGAAAAGGATTCCTGTGACTTCCATACCTCCGACCGCTATGGTGTTCATGTTTTATCTAAAGGATTTCAATTCAAACATTGCAGTCATGATACAGTCTATGGGAGGAGATACCCTGCCTGATGCATATGATTTGGCTGTGCACTTAGAAAATAGTCTAATCGAAACTAGGAAGTTCCCACCACGACTGCTGATGTCCATGTTTGTGGAAATCTCTAGGGTCCCTCAGGAAGAGATAACTCCTAGTGCCTCCACTCCATAAATGAGCACGTTGGTTGTACCACCATTCATGTACGTATACCCAGGAGGACAACCAAGCACGTCGAGCTCTTCCTCATTAGCAATAGATGTCAACGATATGAAGAACCTCATGTAGTCTTTTGTGAATGAGCTAGTCCTCATCTGATGACAACAAGCAACACCTCTGAATCCTCTCATGCAGACCTATCAAGGAGGAAGGGAATCTTATCAACATAAATCATATCAAGGAGTTCTGAAAGGAGGAAGTCAACAATCAACGCCTACAAACTAGATAGTCCCAGTCCCCATGCCGCTTTAGACCATCAGGAGCAGTCCAAGCAAAGATTTGGTCCCAAGCTAGAACAATCTAGTAGAAGATGAGAATGCATGGTGCTTCCCGTGTAACAATAGCCATATGCCTTGAAATTGTCCAAGAGGAAATCTTCAGCAAAAGATAGCAGAGCAAAGAGGCCAAGGCATGTTTTCAAACATGAAAGAATATCAGTCTCCCGGAATGGAGAATGCCCGCTTCAGAGTACAAACGCAAGGGATGTCCTTAGAGCAAGAGTTGGATATCACACCAGACCAAGTGCTCTTGTCTTAGATGGAAGAATAAGATGCAATATTTGCAAATGATGCCCCCATGACTAGTTCCCCACAGGTACAGTTAGATTATAACACAAGGTCCAAAAGAAGGCTCATTGGAGAATATGTACAATGAGCCCCACAATGAACACAACCACAAGTGGACCAAGACTGACAAATCTGACTCACTCAGCAGTCGCAAGCTCCATCGATGGTAGAGAAGGAGGTGGACAAAGCACCAAACCCATCCACGTCAAATCGGCCTTTCCCGAAGATGAAAGAGATACCATTGTTCAAACCTAAGGTCCTGTAAGTTAGTATGCTCAACGTGGTCGAACAATTGAAGAAGGAGCTTGCTAATGTATCTCTGTGGGACATTATATCAATTCTAGAATAAAATATGTTGCTTTAGGAGGCATTAAAAAAAGGAGAAAAAACACTATGAATGGACACAATCCCACCTCACAATCAAGATAGAGACAAGGAGCCTGCATCAGACCCTCGACCTTTGGGAGCTGCAGCATACGTAAATGTCATGAACAATGCAAATGAGAAAGAGGTAAGCAAACCAAATCCCACACCTTTATTTTTAACACTTATTGTGGGAGATAAGCTTTTACACAATAACATGATTGATTCAGGAGCTAGTACTATGGTCATTCCTAAGCAAGTGGCTGACACCCTAAAACTTAAGTACGAGCCTCTTGAGAAATGGATCATGCAATTAGACAAGAAGAAGGTCTTGACCTTCAGCCGCATCAAGGATATCTTTGACTCTCTTCTCATTTATGAGCTAAGTCGTCACACAAGAAATAGTTGTGATAGACATCCCCCTAGTATTCAGGATACGCCTATCAAGGGACTTTACAATGAAGCTTGGTGGATATCTAGCACTCAACTAGTCCCATTTAATACTATGGAAAAATCACGAGGAAAATATGAAGATCATGTTTGAAACTTTGCACCCTAAACATATAGCAAACAATGTGGTCCTGTACTTTGAAGCAGCACATACCTCCTCAAAAAGGGAGATGTATTGCATAGAAATGTTAGAAGATGAAGAGGACATAAGTGATCAGACCCCTGAAGAGGAGGTCCTCCTCAATCAGTTTATTAACTCAACCATTTGGAAACTTCCATGCTACCAGATTGGGTACCTATGTAATCTTAGACGATGACCAAGTCTTCCCAAAATTGGTAAAAGAGCAAGAAGAGCCTAGTGGATCGGGCGACAACAATCTATGGACATTATATTTTGATGGCGCCAAATGCAAGGTCGATTCTGGAGCAGGTGTCTGATTGGTATCCCCGACTGGATCAGAGACCCTCAAAGCTTTCTACTTCCAGTTCCCATGCTCAAATAATGATGCAGAGTATGAAGATTTGGTCCATGGTTTGTTTCTCGTAGAGTGGATGAACTTGAGAAGAGTACAAGTGTTTGAAGACTCAAAGTTGGTCATAAGCCAAGTCTGTGGATAGGAAGCTACAAAAATTGTAAGAATGTGGTCTTACAAACACATAATATGGGATTTGATCGAGAGCTTTGAATCTTTCAACATACAGGTTATCCCACGATCCCAAAATGTCATTGCCGATCGGATGGCTTCAATTGGTTCATAGTTTGAGCCAACTCCTGAATTATCAAGAAAATAGAATGTAGTGAAAATCATCATCCGACCGTCGATTCTCGACAATGATCAGAAATGGTAGGATTTTGAGGATGACATTTAGATTGCCGCTTTTTTATAAAAGTTAGAGAAAGCTTTCGATCATTCACAATCTGAAGCTAGAAGAGCTACAAAAGGACAAGTGATCCAATTATAGGGCAATAAGCTCTCGCAAGGTTTGATTTCTCTCAAAAATATTTTCAACTGTGAAGATGCGAGGAATAACAAACAAACATTTACTGTTGATGCAAAAGACTATGAAGATCTCGATGTCAAGAATGGCATAAAGCTAAAAGTCAGAAGAGACATCCCATAGAAGGATAAAGAGAGAGTGAAAGGATTATGTTCTAGATACGACGGGGTCGTAGCTTGGACCTATGATGATCTTAGAGGATATGATATGGGCATAATCCAACACACTATTGACTTGGCCAAAGGGTCAAAGCCCATTCGACAGAAATAAAGGCCGATCAATTTGAAGGTCAAGGCACTGATGGCACAAGAGCTTAGCAAATTAATCGAATCAAGAATCATATACCCGATCAAACATTCCACCTAGGTATCCAATCTTGTACTAGTGTGGAAAAAGAATGGTGATATTCAACTCTGCGTGGATTTTAGGGACTTGAACAAAGCTTCGTTAAAAGATCACTACCCTTTGCCCTCAATGGAGAAAATTTTGTAGAATGTGGTCAAATCAAAGATGTTCTCGTTGCTCGATGGTTTTTCGAGTTATAATTAGGTATATGTCAAAGAGGAGAACCAACACAAAACAATGTTCACCACCAAGTGGGGAATGTTCGCGCACTCAAAAATTCCCTTCGAACTCTCCAACATTGGTACAACCTTTTAGCGATCAATGGATATTGCCTTCAAAGGATTGATTAATTAGATCATCTTAGTATATCTGGATGACCTGACTATTTTTGCAAAATCTAAGGATGATCATTTCGATCATTTGGAAAGAGTCTTCTAGAAATGCCAACATTTCAGGATTTTCCTAAAGCCCAAGAAATGTGTCTTCGAAGTACCACAAGGCAAGCTACTGGGTTTTGTGGTATCAAAAGAAGGAATAGCCATAGACCTTGAAAGGGTGAAGGCTATAATAGAGTTACCACTACTAGTTAACCAGAAAGGGCAACAGCCCTTCCTAGGGAAGATCAATTTCATCAGTCGGTTCATTTTAGACTTTGCGGGCATCGCAAGACCTATCACGCTAATGTTAAAAAATAATTTAGTGTTTAAATGGACTGCTAAAGGCAAGCTTTCATTTCAAGAAAATAAAGGCATCCATTTTCGCAGCCCTATTGTTAGCTAACACAAACTTCTCCAAGGATTTATTGCTCTACGTCTACAACAACCAACACAACATAGCTTCAGCTCACTCAAAAAGACAAAGAAGAAAGCAGAGAACATCCCATCACGTTCCACTCAAGGAATCTCAAAGGATATGAAATAAGCCTTTTTTAACTGTCAAAAGCCTCAAGAAATTGACACCTGGTATTGGCCAATAGAATCGCCATCCTCATCACCCATCCCAGTCTTTGAGAATGTATCACTGAAGGAAAGATAACCAAAAAAAGGACCAACTAGATCACCAAGATCTTGGAGTATGACGTAGACATCCAACCAACCAAGTTGGTTTAGGGAAGAGGTCTGTGCAAATACCTCGCACAAGAATCAAGCCCCCGAGTGGAGGAAGAGACCAACTGGGTCTATACAAATCAATTTGAATCCGATGAGTCATGGGTAGCTGATTGGATGTGATTTATGCAAAAGGGAAATACTTGACTAGCATCCTACCTCACAAAAGATGCTACTATCGATTGCAAGGCACTAGGTATGTACTGATTGAGGGAATTTTATTTAAAAGACATTATGATGACGTCCTACTCCGTTGTTTAAACAAGCCACAGGTAGAAAGAGTTTTAAATGAATTCCATAGCAGTCTTGAGGGAAGAAACTTCTCCACCAAGACTACTACTTTGAAGATAATGTAGGCAGCATATTACTGGCCTTCCATGTTCTTTGAGGTGCACCACTTGGTGCGAAAGTATACTTAGTGTCAATTTTTTTGTTAGCAAGCAGAAGAAATCTGCCATTCCATTAAGCCTGATCGTGACTGAGGAACCCTTTGGACGATGGGGTTTGGATTTCATTGGGATGATTAATCCTATCTCCAGCGTAGGCGATAAGTGGATACTTATGGTGACAGATTATTTCACAAGATGGATAGACGTTGTTGCTTTGAAAAATGCTACAAAAATAGAAATTATAAATTTTCTTGAGGAGCTGATGGAAATATTCGGTTCGCCTAAAACCATCATATTGGATAATGCATGAACCTTCATAGGCTCTGGGATTTCAAACTTCGCTCTCGAGCATGGGGTCTACCTCAAGACTTCATCCAACTATTACCTACAAGGAAACAGGTTAGCAGAGTCGACCAACAAGAACTTGATTAAGTTAATTAAGAGCATCGGGTCGAAACACTAGAAGGAATGGCACAAGCATTTGCGATTTACTTTATGGGCTGAAAAAATTATTCCTAAGAAAATCCTGAAGGCCTCCCCTTATGAATTAGTGTATGGAAAGGAGGTGGTTTTACCCATTTCCATAGAAATTTCGATGTTGCAACTGTTAAAAGCTTTAAAAATTGAAGAAAGCAGTGGGATGGAAGTGAGATTGGTAGAACTCCCAAGCCTTGAAGAGAAAAGATAAAGCACATATGATGCCATGATTGGGCGCTAGTAAATATTCAAGCGATGGTTTGATAAAAAGGCCTCCAACCTAGATTTTTGGGAGGGAAGCCTTGTGTTAAAGTACGACAAATGCACTGCAAAACTAGGGTAGCATGCAAAGTTTGAAGTGCTATAGAAGGCTCCCTTCCGCATTCAAACATGCAAAGAAAAGAACGTGTATGAGCTAGAAGATATGGATGGAAACATTTTGGATATACTGGTAAATGGTATTCATCTAAAAAAATTCCATTAAAACACGCAAGTTCTTTTAAAATTTTCATAGTTATGTACCATATGTAATTTTTTTTTGTAAAATATGATATTTTTACGAACAAGCCATGAGAATAACACATGAATAGCAAAAAAATATTATATTTATATTCATTGAAAATATTTACACTATAATACGTATATCGAGCCCAAGGCTTTGAGGGAAGTTTTAAGCCTTCTCGGGCAAACCCAAAAAGAGATACATTGAAAAAAGAAAAAAGGGAGGAAATTCAAAATAAACAATGAAATTGAAGCCTCCATCCATTGTTAAAAGTCAAAATGGATTTTCTTCAGGCTTTTCTTCAACAAGGTGGTAAGGGGGTTAATAGCACAACACAGTATGGCACAGACCTCAATCCTCGGTACCCTGGCTATACACCAGAAATTTGAAGTGATTTTTACAGTCGAGCCCAGGAATGTGCTCCATGTTATACTCCCTCAGAAGGAAGGAGTTTGTGGGTCGAGACAACGAGCAATGCCTCTCCAATTCCATGGTGTGAAAGTCAATGAGAAGGGGCAACTAGGGCACCTCCTCCCCAAATTTGACATGCCTACAGATGTTCATGGCTCTTAGAATGTTGCCACAAGGGATGGCTACTTGCACAATCTCGCCGAGCCCATCTAAAAATGTTGAATCGAACATAACATTGCACAACTCGATAATCCAGGGCTTGGAGATGTCTAAATCTAGTAGAGAGGCCACAAATCGGGAGACAACGTTGGAGTTACACTGTGGCTAGTTTTCATCCTTCACAAAATCTTTACCAAGCACCCATTTGAATGCCATGATGATGAGGTGATTGTTCTTCTTTACTAAGTGTTTAATTTTATCATTGATGACTTCACCCACAAAGGAATATTGTAGCTTTCAACCCAAGAGTTGAATAGGGGTACCTGGGCTAGACATGATAGCAGCAAATTGGCTAAGGCTAGCAGAATGGAGAATATAGTGGGAGAAGCTTGCTAACTCGAGAGCTAATTCAGTGAGTTGTCTGCTAAGGTGGCATTGCTATTTATAGAAAAGGTGCGCTGACGAGCTTGGCGAACAGAAAATCCATTTCTCATCTGACGATAATGAAAAAAATATCAAGGCAATAGAAGGCGAGGAATGAATTGTACGAAAAATATAACACCAAGCCTTGAGAAATCAATTCAGGTATTGGGAGTAAATGCTCGCACATATGGATTACTACCATGTGTCCATTAGTGTCACCAATGCCAACCTACTTACTCATGTGAAAAATACGTTGATTAAAGCGCTAAAATCTAACAAATTAAATATGAATTTCTTTTCAGAGTACTTTTCATTGCTCAAATCACACTTTCCATTGCTAAAGGCATGCTTCCCACTGCATAAGGCTTATTTGTGAAAAAGGAAGCGAAAGGAATGTACTAATTACATTCTCACGACAGAATTGGCATTCTTGAGGGATACAAATTCCTACTCCACATGTATCGCTTCACTGGCAGCACTTAGTGAGCTAATGGTAATGGTAAGCCTTATTGCATGTATGTGTAAGAAAATTAAATGCACCCAAAAAGAAAATTTTGTTAAGTATCAAAAACTGCAAGTAGTTGTTTCTCTAAGGAAGCTTTCTACAAATCCTTCAATGCAACAATGGCAGAGGCATCATCTTTTGGTCAATGAGTTGGAGCTTCATCTACCAGACTAGGCTACACCAACATCTTTGGAAAGGATTCATTTGCTAACACCTCAGCGTCAGAAGAACAGACTTTTTCTCGTTCTAAAACCGTACTGGCAGGCGACCCTGTTAAGAAGGAAGCGGTTATGAATTTTGTAGACAATATCTTTGACCCAAAGTTGCATATAAACCCAAAAAACCTTAGGGAAGGGGAAATGTAGAGAATGGTTGTCCATGAGGGAACTGAAGGCTTTACGTCACAACTCTGGTATTGTAGTTTTCCCCAATTCATGTTGCCCGCCATACACCCATGTCCAGAGCTGGTGGATGCATGCGCGAAGAGGCTAGATAAAGAAACACCTGGGCTATAAATGGCAACATGATAAGGGTTACAATCAGTGCAATGACATCTAGGATATGCTATGCATCCCTAAAAATTGGAGCGCCGAAAGGTTTGAGCACAGAACAATGGAGGATTTTTGGAAGTCTAGGACCAAGCAATTTCAATTTTATATAGATGAAACAGATGAGAGGCCAATAGGAAATCATCTCACCTTCCCTTTGGTACACAAAAATTTCAAGTATGATGTACATACCATTTTTGCAATGTTAGCTTGTATTTATGGCTTTGAGGATGATGAAAAAATTTACGCATTTCAGATGGGCTTGGCTTTCATGCTCTTTTGCTGATATAGTGGCCAAAAATATGTTGGATCAATTGAGAAATTATGGCACTACTTTTAAATTTAGGTATTCCTCTTTTCTGGCACATTTGATTTTGCATCAAAACCTTGAATTTTTGGGAGGATTTTTGTTGATCTTTAGGTTTGATGTAAAGGGATTATACTAGCCAGTTTCGGTCTAGATCCATGTGCTTTCCAAGGCATGGGATTACTATTCATTTGTTGATTATTTCCTGTGGCCAGTACTCTTAGATTTATCCCCACGTCCCTCGGGTTGGTTTTCCCCTGAAGCCTTACAATGGATGAAAAGCCACCAAACCCTGGTGGACTATATTTTGGGAGCCAACTTTTCATTCATTAAGTTTCATGGTTTTATCGAGGAGCCATTTAGGCTCCCTAAATGTGTAACAGACAAGATTTTCGCTTTGGAGGCATGTCGTCAGAAAACTATTGCTGACAAAGCATATGGCGCTGAAAGACACAAGAAAGCACTTTTCCTGATTCCCCTCACCATTTCCAATAGTTAGGTAGCACTTGTGAAAAGGGAAGATCGGGATGTGCTTACTAGCAAATTGGCTTGCCTAGGCCTGGCCCTCATTTGTGATGCATGGAGTTACAATCAAGTAAGGCACCTCTCGACTGTAAAACATGAAAGGTAGTACTTTGAATTAAGAATGAACTCGACCGAGGAGAGGGCAGAGTTCTACATCAACCTAGCCTTCATACCATTTGATTGGCTGCCATGGCTCGACTTCTATGTTCAGGTGGTAGAATTCCAACAGAGCATTCAAATGGGCTAGTCCCTCAACACACAATTGAAGAATAAGGGATGGTCAAAAAGGAGGGTAGATTTCTAGAGGTTTTGACAGGAAATCAGGAACCTCAACATCATGTTTGGAGACGTCAAGCCGCATGATGAGAAGTTCAACCAAATTTATGACGCCGAGGCTAGAACTGATGATAGTAATCCTGAGTTCTTTCAGGAGATTGGACCAAAGGAAGCAACACTCTACACCTCCCAGCCTCAGGAGCCCAACATAGGAAAAGGAAAAGGGAAGGGATAAAAAAAAGGGCCCACAAATCACATCTTCCACTAGTGCCCCACCAAAGAAAAAGAGGGCTTGATAGTCCCCAAAGAGCTCTACTACAGCTACAAAAGCTCAAGCTTCAGTGGGATCGACCACCAAGGAATTTGAATCCCCCAGTTCAACCCCTAAGAAAAAAAGGTTGAGTCCAAGGCTTAGACGGACCAGGCACATCGAGTAGAGGAGAAGAAGAGGTGGAGTCCGCTCCATCGAGATATTTGGCTCTGATGGCCCAAGTAAGTCTTGCGCTCACCCTTCTTTCTTTTGCTGCATCTTTGGTTGTTCCTTCCCCTTCATCTATTGAAAAGGATCCTCCATCCATGATTTTTGATGTCCTCATTGTGAACACACCCCCAACCATATTTGATAATGAACCCCATGAAGAAAGCTCGTGTGTCGAGTGAGCATCATCCGCGTTGGTTACAGTAATTGATTCTATAATCGCCCTATCAAAGGCACCCATTGAAAAAAATGAAGCATCCATGCTACTAGTTTCACCAAACCCATCTGCTACCAGGAAAATGCCTCTTTTTCCATCCACTTCCCCTTTCACTCCAAGGGTATTCCCCCTTCTCAATCCTCATCATCTGACATCCCACCTTTTTCCATGATAACACTTCCTTTTGCCTCTCTATAACCACAAATGACCGAAGCCTCTCCTTCCATCACCTATTTCAATCTTCCTCCAAGTGCTTTGATTTTCACACAAAGTATTGACACCCAAAAGAGCCTCCAAAGTCACTTGGACGCAACGAAGCAGACCTGACAAGCAAGAAAACAAAAACTGTAGATAAAGGCCGTGACAAAACCAGTGACCCCGAAGATTGAGGCCTGCTTTGATTAAGAGTGAAATGATTTGTTGATCACTTCCATGAGGCTGCTGACGTCCAAGCCAAAGGGAGAAATGTAGTTTGAATATTATGACTTTAGGGTAGTAGGCCTCAATTCAAATGAGACTCTCCCACGGGACAAGGTGGTTCTGGCTAAAGCAACTCAAAAGGTGGTCTACATTGACTATGAGAAGCTTGACAAGAAGTTGAAGAAGCACAAGGCAGAGTTGGAAAATGTAAAAGACATGGTGGACATGATGCAGGCATAAATCAAAGGCAAAGATGTGGAAATGGCTCGCCTAAGGCAGTTACGAGGTCAACAGGGGGAAGCAACTAAGTTGCTTGGAGCAGCCCAAAATGAGCAGGATCAACTTCGTGCCAAGGTAGAGAAATTGAAAGGTGAGATTACTGTTGAATGTGAGACAAATACAAAATATCAACGAAGGCAGACAAAGCTAGATAGAGATGTAGCCAGAGTAAACATTGTATCTGATGGGTTGCAAAAGGAGCTACGAATGATGGATTAGCAAAAGGAGGATATGCAAAAGGAATTAGATAGCATCCGATCTCAAGCCTTCGATGATCTTCAAAAGGCCCAAGAAAAAATAGAAAGAGAAAAACAAGAAAAGAAATATATTGAGTCAATTTTGTAGACTCACAACAAAGAGATTAGGAAGCTACGCTCTAAGCTTACAAACACCTTCCAGGAGAAGAGTCAATTAGATGAAAATATGAAAGAAAGAGCATCCCAATTTCAACAAGAATTGATCACGACACAATGATCCAAAATCCTTCTGATACTGAAAAAGCTAATATCTTCTAATTGGGAGAGAATCATAGTTGCAGTTGCAGCTCTAAAGTCGACCTTGCAATTTCTAAAGGACACTCGGGAATTAAATGATAAAGTTGGCCCGACGGTCGACCAAATTCTTCACATATACACCCCCCAAGCTGAAGAATCGAAGATCTTGGTCGCAAAATTATGCAAAGCAACTGAGGAAGCCCTAAGGGACATTGGGATACCTGATCGATGAGTAGCTGTGAGGAAAGAAAATGAATTCATCATCTGTCACAAGGTCGCATCAAACAGTAAAAACTTCCAGGCAACATTGAATTTAAGGTCATCGAGATCATGGAAGAGTTCAATGGTCTACTCCAGATAGGATTACCTACCCTTTTCTCATTGGATGGAGGAGTGTTAAAAAATGAGTAGATCGCAGATGTAATCAGGCTCAAAACATAGGCCTCTACAACTTTCCATGGTTTAAGCTAATCATCCACTATCGAGGAGATCGAGAAGGAAATCCTTCCCCTTTCTCGACTATACTACTACATCGGAGTTGTCTCATCAAGGTTTGGAGGAGTTTCTTTTAAAGAAGTCCTTGAGCTGGATCAAGCATACGAGGTTTTGTGGACCCTCATCCGGCCCACTAATGTAGATTGGGAGACCTAACACCCCACTTTCCTCAAACTCCAAGAATTTACAGAGGTCTAGGTTCGTGCCTCCACAAGCGAAGGCCCCTTGTGAGTCACGAAAACTATAAAGCAATTTTTGCCTTTGAACATTTTTGGTTTTTGACCCTTTTTCTTTTTTGCTTCAGGATAGATCCATGCCTGAAGGACAAAGACGATTTTCACATAAAGGCATGCAATGTGCAATGTTGTGGCTGCACAACTTTATCTATATATCATTTTCCTTTCGCGTGTGAACCAAGATACGTGTCAGCTTGGCAGGGATTTTCTTCAAAACCACCCTCACAAAGTCTGAAATCGCCCGCTCGCTGAAATATTCCGAGCCAATTTTTTTTGTTTTTTGAATTATCAGATTACAACATTACAATCAAGTACCCGTTAAGGTTAGAGGGTAAACCAAAACGTACGAAAGCAACTCTAACCAAGAATGGCGCCGATGATGGCGAGCATATGGTCAAAGGATCTTCTACCCTAAATACAGGAAGGGAACTCAACGCCAAGTATGTGCTACCCAATCTAGATGGAGTGAGGGGCGACCATATGACGGAGTGTTACAGAAAACTATGCTTGAAAAGAAATGCGGAAAGCTGGAAATACTCAACACCTAGAATGTGCTTGCTAACCCAGAATGGGAAAGTAGCTACCATAGGGCGTAGGTGAATTAAATACAATATCAAATGCTGAAAGAAAGAAGAGCATTACAATCTGATAAGCAAGAATCTAAATAGCTGTCAGTACTACTGCTAGCGTACAGTTTGAAAGATAATAACTTGCTCAATACAAATCAGCATGAGTAGTGTGCAACAATATTAGTAAATCCCTTTGCTGAGAAATGAAACTTAAACGGAAATGTTATTAAACAGATCCAACCTTGTTCCAAGCTTGGCCAATCCTCAATGAAGTCTCCACAACGCTTTTGAAGAATTCTCACCACCATCCGATGAAGCAATTGGCAGATTTCTCCACACTGTATATCAGACCTGCAACTTTCGATGAATAACCAACAACATATAGACCTCTTCAATTGCCCAGAAATCCCTTAATACTTACTCAAATAACATGATACTGAATGAAAATCACAAGTATGATGGAGGCGCTCAAACTAATATCAAAGAACAGACCCTAAATGCAAATATTATTTAATGCACAAATTTCAAGAGAGCTGAAAAGTACGGCTCAACTAGAAAGGGCAATTTCTCTATTAAAAATCAGATTCTCTTCTAAAAAATCTATAAACTTGCATACATGGGCGCCCAGCCAAGAAGGGAGGAATGAAACAATACCCACAATGAATTTTTGTGTCTTTTTGGATTTATGAGTGAAACATCAAATCTGCTAAAGCAAGAATGCATAAACCAGAAACTTATAATATGCAACAGCTGAACCTACTTAGACAAATGCTGATTACAAAGCACTAATTCCAATGAATTCACAACTAGACTAAAATCACCACTAGTCGTTGTCTTACAAACGAGAAGCGATGCCCGAGCTAGGAGGCCTTCATTCCTCGAAGCAAACCCAGAGCCAATCCGGCAGTATAACAGTACTGTAGTCCAAAGATGTCAAATGAAGCTCAAAGTCCACCTTTTATAATTTCCTGTTGATTTCATGAAACCCTAAAATCCACTTCAGAGTCAAAACCCTAACCCTTTCTCAAGGATGGCGTACTTTTCCTTAAAGGCTCAATATTGATATTTTAAATAAATGCCATACTTTGATAAAAGCGCCCTTCATAAGCTTGCTTTGACTTTGGTAATAATTAAAATAATCTTTAATGAGGGCGCCAC
Organism: Sequoia sempervirens; assembly: GCA_007258455.2. Taxonomy (NCBI): domain Eukaryota; kingdom Viridiplantae; phylum Streptophyta; class Pinopsida; order Cupressales; family Cupressaceae; genus Sequoia; species Sequoia sempervirens. Next base: position 20,614 of record VDFB02083323.1, read on the forward strand.
CCTCAAAAGACCACTTTTTAAAACAACGTGAAGTTAGTAGACTAGGCCAAGGGGTCAACGTAAAAATATAATATTAAAACGTGACCTTTAATTAAATATATCAACTTATCTCTCCAATTATGCCCTGAAGCCAATAATGACCAAGTCAATTGACCAAACTGCAGCAGGAAGTCAACCAAGTTGAACCCAACTGAAAAGCTGCCAAAAATAGAATTTACTAAAAATAGTAAATTCCAGAAAATGCTCTGAATGCCAAGATGAACATACCATTGCGAAGCTCTCTGAAAACCCAGAAAGAATCTGCCAATGAATCCACCAGCTCTGAGCAATGACCTCCTCAAAAATAGGAAACCCTAATTTTATCTTCCGACTAGCCTTCGGGTTTCCAGATGAAGGCCAACGGTCACTGGAAATATCAGGTTTGAGAAGGGGACATTACTTGACACGTCGCCTATTTTTGTTGGGCAGTCTGTATCTTCTGCGAAAAGATCTTTTTGGGTGGAGTTCATCAGGAAGCGTGATGGATGTCTTACTTTTGGGGTAAAACCTTCGAGTCGGCATCAACAATCTCCATAGTTGATTGATTAGATTTTGCCAGGCTATGTAAAAATATGATTGTCTTCTAACAGTATATCTTCACTAAAAGATCTAAAACCATTAATGAAGCAGTTGAGACTTAATGAGTGAAGATTGTTGCGATTTAATCAAGATCTAAGATCAGATTGCAAGCTATTAGATTCAAGAATTTGGTAGTTTCTTCTTTTGGATTGTTTGTGGTGATGTTCTCTTCTTCTGGCTATAAATAAGGGTGGCAACAGTGATTAGGAAGTTCTAAAGTTTTCTTTGAAAATAATTTTTGAAGAATATAGATACTGTTTTAGGGAGTTCTATTTTCTCAAAAGTAGGAGGGTCCTTACAGAATACTACTCATTCTCTTGGCATGTTATATTTAATTAATACTATCATCAAATTAGCATTTGACTTCTGTTTTCAATTTATATATCATAAAAGTTTGATCTATTTGGGAGAAATCTTTGAGATTGTGCATTTCATGGCCTTTATCAAATTTCTTTTTCGTATTTTGTTCATATTGAGAACATTGTGTTAAAGCTTTTCATTGATATTCCAGTTAATGATTTTACATGCTGTTAGCTTCTATGTTTAATGTTATCTTTCAAAAATTGGATTGTGTCCATGATACTCTTTCATTTTCTGTAAAAGGTGTGCCATTTTTCATATTATGTTGTAAAGGAGGGAGGATTCTATAAAAAATTGAATATTCATGTTAATCTTTAGGTTTTTTTTTTCTTATTTATGATCAGACCTTAATGGATGCTTCCCACAGGGAGATTTGAAAGACTATATTGTTCTTTATTTAGCCTTTGTTGCTTGTTCTCTTCCCAACAATGAAGGGTTTGTGGCATTCTATGTCCATCTTATCAGTTATAAGGAATAGTTAAGGTTTGAAATGTTGTAAAAGCATTGGCGCATCACCACCATTTTTTTAATTTTGCATTTCTTTCTATCCCTTTTCCCAAACACAAAGAAGAGTCAAATTTCTTTAAAAATCTGGAGGTCATTCAGTGAGGCGCAAATTGGTCCCCCACTCGCTGAATTTCCCATAAGGCTATTCAAAGAGGCACAATCTTTAATGATCAACAATATCCATAGTCATGTAAAACTACAAGGGATGATCATGTAGAGAATGAACAAGAGGGTTAGAGTGTTCCCTTACAATAAATCAAGAAGGATCATCTCCATCAAAGAGAAGATGAATGGAATGAATGGTGTCTCCCAAATTTGAAATATGAGAATCCATAAACAAGTCTGAAATACCTATCAAGAAGCCAACACAAGTAACCAAATTTGAAAGACAATGAAGATCCTATTGTATTAAATCACTAAAAGCCATATCTGTAGCAACAATCATCAACTGAAATAATAGATGGAGGAGATAGAATGCATGGCTCAAGAACTAGATCTGATGTGAGTACTCTCGAGTTCAAAAAGCCAAATATCTCCTTTGAATCATGGTTCACACTAGAAGTGTGATTAACAACTGAAGGAACAATGTCACCATCATAAGCAAAATCTACAAAGGTATACAACCGAGATGAATTATCAACCATCCTAGTAGCAATAATTTATCTACTCTCCAAGTCTTGAATGATGACTAAATTAGGAGTGAACTCCACAGTCCTCCCATCTCCACCATGTGTAATCTGATAGATGGAAAGAAGATTGTTTGAAAAATGAGGTACACACAAAACATAATTAAAAGTGCCCTCCCCAATATCAATATATCCCTTCCCAATTACACTTATGTATGTGCTATTTCCCATCAAATTAGGAGACATAGTACACGACACAAAAGAAGATAATATAGACTATGAAGATGCCATATGATGTGATGCTCTTGAATCTAGAAGCCATCTCCCTGATCCATGACTTGAAAAGGAACAAAGAGCTTTCCCCTTATTACCTGATATAGTAGCATGACCTTTGCCATTTTTAGACTATTTTGAAGAAGAAGAAGAAGGATGTGATTCAGACATTCTAGAAGGCAAATCAATTTGATTCTTTTTTAGAAGATGTTTCAATTCACCAGTATCCTTCTTATAACAATATTGTTCTTCATGTCCTTCCTTCTTACAATATGCACAATTAGGCATCTACTTCTTAGATGTTCCCCCTTAGAAGAGGAATTTTTATGTTATTTTGTGGAATTAGATGTGGATTATGTGTTCTTGAGATTGGGCTTGTTCTTTTTCTTTTCTTTTTCACTTGAAGACTTCTCATCGTTTGCAATCAAGGCGTGGGATTTTGAAGACTTCAAAGCACCTATTTGAATAAGCTTATCCTGCTCCCTAGTGAGTTGTATAGAAAAATCCTCAAAGGAAGGCATCTTAAACTCACTCTCAAAGGAATTCTTTGTAGCATAGAAAGTAGACACAAACATTGAATATTCAGGTCCTAGCTTTGAAAGAACACTTAACACCAATTGTGTATCTGATTTCTCAATTTTACAATCCTTAAATTGTGTTCTTAGTGACTTGAATTTGGTGATGAATTCTTGTATGCTGTCAAAATTACATGGATTAAGACTGATTAATTCATTCTCCAACAAATATCCTTGAATTTCATCTATTTGCACAAATAAGTTTGACAATGTAGTCCACATAGCCATGGGTTTATCCAAGTGCTCAATGTGAAACAAAAAATTAGGAGAGACATACAAGCACAAATAGCCAATGTATTCTTCACAACTATTCAACCACTTATTCTTTCTAGCTTTATCATCTTTTGGTTCACCATCAAGCCCATGAACTATCCTATACAATCTCTTAACTCTTAGCAATTTGTTCATTTTAGATTTCCATTTAGGATAGTTGTAAGGTGTTAAAAGTGAAATTGAAGATTACTCCATGGTGAAACAAGAAGCAAAGAACACAAATCAAGAGGAATGCAACCACAACCATAAGAAGAATCCCCCCAAAATTCAGTCAATCAAAGAACCCCCTAGAAATATATGAGCTTGGCACTTTATTATTAGTGCAATTATAGTTGCCACTTGCCAAAAACAATGAAGTGGGCTTGATCTTGGTGCATGCAAATGCTAAAAATGGCCACATAATCAATTACAATTTTTGGTACAAAATGAGATCAATTTGATTATACCATTAAAAAGTTCACAAAAAAAAATTCACCCAAAAATGTTATTGTAGGAGTGAGAACAAAGCCTCTGAAGTTCCCAAAACGAGAACGATGCAACAACACCTACGATAATTTCCAATTTCTAAAAATACAGACACCAAAATTAAAATCTAATTGCACCACTACAAATAGCATGAAATTCTAACCCAAATAAAAAAATTGCTTGCAAAAAGGAGCTCATATGACTGAGATATGGCCATTTGAAAATCACCTTGCAAAATGAAAATTGAAATGGAGAGGGGGCCAAAATTTTCCAAAAAACCTACTAATGCCCTGTTGACATTAGCAATCCATAGGGTTAAAATTGACGACCTCTTGGCCATCACACTCGCCTTAGGTCCTTGTCAGAATATTCCACCAGAATATTCTTTGTAGCCAAAATATGTTTAAATCTTCAAAATATTCTGAAGAATCTTTTTTTGTCGGCGAGGAGGGAATCTGCAGACGAAATCTAAGGATATTCGCCAATATTTTTAGATTCTTTTTGCCAATTTTAAAATTTGTTCACCGTTGGTGTTGAGTAATAGGGGGCCCGAGGATGTGGTGTGGCTGTGCGTGTCACGCGACGAGCCGCAATTGGCCCACACGTACCCTCTACGAGTATAAAGTAATGTCTGCAGATTGCGACTACAATCTGTAGCTTTTAATTTTTTTAAAATAAAAAACTTTCTTAAAATTAAATTAAAAAACTTTATAAAAAATATTTTAGATTTAAAAAAAAAATACCGACCAATTTTTTTTGTGACTATACCGTCAAATCCGACTGTGCATTTATGGCGTTTGTACGACCAAATAGGGGAATTTTTTCCCTCAAGCCCTAGGTCAAGTGCTCGGATTTCGATGAATTGACAATCAATTTTGGGGTTTTTGGTCCTTCTGGATGTATGGTAGGGTCAAATTTGACCCAAAATGGTCTAAAATTGTAGCCACCTTTTAGATCTAGCAACCACTCTTTAGCTTCAAACCCTCATAGATCTGGCCTCATATGTCCGATTTGGATGAAACAAAAGGAAAAACTGACTTTATCGAACACCTTGAACTCAATGGTGAGCTCAAATTTGCACCAACAAGCTTTGATTTGAACTTGCAATACAAAGCACAAAGAGGAACCCCCCCCAAAAAAATTTGGTATTTCTATCAAGTTTTTCTGATTCTCTAAATCATCATACGATGCAAGAGAAGAGCATACTCAACTTTTTAAGATCTACCAAGATCTCTATAAAAAATGACTATCCATTGGTACCCAACCCACTCTAATACCATGTTAGAATTGGCTATGGAGATAGCCTACTGAGATCTAGAGACCAAAAGGAAAGCACAAAGAGAGAATATCAATATGACAAGAATAAACTATATTCCTATCAATTATGCAAATAGAATTCGATATACAATGTATGAGAAACCCTTGGTTATATAGCCAAGGTAAGACATAAGGTCTATCATAAGATTATGACAAGTGTCTTAATCTTATGATATGAAACAACTTATCATAACTACCTAGGAAAAGATAAAATCTAGACATGACAACTACGTCTTCTAGAAAGATTCCTAGGACCTAAGTAAACTTAACATGTGAATAAGTCCTTGAAGTCTCCTAGTAAGGAATTAACTAGGTACAAGACTTTATTCACACCAACAAGAATTACATTGATGTGAAGAAAAGTTGGTTGTAAATATAAATTGAAGAGAAGGTGGTGAAGTGTTGCATTCCAGTGTGTGCGCCAGTATCAAAAGATCATATGCAATGAGGAAGAGTGTTAGCTAAGCTCTGACATGTGATTGGTTTTTAGAAGATCCACAAGCATTATCTATGTATTCTGGTAGGATTGGTGTTCTACCCATTGTACTATTTCAATTGGGGATTGGTGTCTCTAGTGGGTTGGTGCACCCACAAATATAATAGGGGATTGTTGTCTCCAGTAGGTTGGTGCCTACTTCAAATTGTAAAATTCACTTGTATATTTCTACATTGTGAGGTTGGTTTTGGACAATAGATCCAAACAACTATTCTCACTGTGGTTTTTCCCATCTTGGGTTTCCACTATATCTAGTGTTTTCTTGGGTGCCTTATGCTTTTATGTTTTATTTGCTTAAGTGGGGTTTGCTGTGAAGAATAATATATTCTAATAATTGTGACCAAGTTAATAATTTTGAATTGATTAGATCAACTGATTAAAGATACAATTTCTTTTTGATTATTTTATAATAACTAATGACCTATGATTGTTTATATATATAAGATCTTTGTCACACAACTAAAATAATTTGACTCATAAGTTAACAAGATAATTGTTAAATTTTGAAGAAGCTAATCCAAGGAAAGAGAAACCTAAATTTTAAAATGGGAGGACTAGGTTGCAAATTGATCTAGTTTAAGAAAAAGGCCTACATATACAACCTTGTCCAAGAAGGTTGAATTCCTAACATATTAAAATTGTTTGAATAAGATAATAGATATATCTATTATGTGTGGTAGATTCTAGGTTAAAGTCAATTTCTACACCAAACAAAATAAACTAAACACTATTATTATGCCAAAAGTAGGTGTAAAATAAAATATTATAAAATGTAGGCTATGCATTTTTACACCTTGTAAGAATTTAGAGATTCAATATCCCAAATTTAAATTAACTTCAATCTAAAATTTAGCTAAAAATAATTTCTAAAAGACCATGTAATTCAATTTTTAAAATTGGGTTGTAAGGGTAAAATTATATGCACATACATTTATCTGGGCCAATTGAATATATATAACAATCAAAACACAAATTTACTCTGATAATGGAGCTAGCACTAATAATAAATATATGAAACTTAAATAAGTGGATAGGAGGAGTGAGCTCTAGGATTGACAATGAAGAAATGTTAATGATATCACATTGAATCAATTCACCATTTAAAATAAAATAAAATGCCTTAGTTTTGTAAATATCTCAAAATCTAAATAATTTGAAAAAACTATGGTTGGATTTTGAGTCTTGCAAATTTGAACCCAAGTGTAAAAAACTTGATCTACCATGCAAGATTGATCTATTTTTCATGGGAATGATTTGATAGGATGTACAATACTTAAAAACCTATTTGCCTTTGCTTGCTCGTATTTGAAATTTTCAAGGCGATGCTTATAATCACCTTTTAGTGGTTTGCCAACTCAATAGGTGATCACATTCTCCTAGGTTAAATCCATAGTGGGCTAGATTAATGATAATGAGTAATATCAAAGACAACATTCAACAACCTATAGATGTCCTATATGCAAATACAATTCTTTTGTTTGTTAGAAATTGAAGTGTTCTCTATATATTCTTTTTATTCTCCTTCATTGTGGATATTCTTATCTATGTTTAAAATACATAAATGAATATCTTTAAATACCATGACATAATAACATGTCACACAAACTTGTGTTAAGTTGTCTTATAATAGCTAATGGAGGCAAGACTTTTAGAATTAGAATTAGAAAATTTAAATTTTAGGTTCATCCCTATACACCTTGGGATTGAACTAAGTTAATATCAAGCCACTTGAAATGAATCTTATAGCTAAATGATAATTTAAAGGGAGAATGTAAATGCATGAAGTAAGTGACTATAAGGATGTAATAATGATTAGTTAAATAATGAATACATGAGCATTATTGTACACAAAAGTAAACAAAAACAAATAGATATATGAGAGATAGAACTTTTAATAACACTCACGAGACCAAAACAATCTATGGGACCCCAAATTAAAAAAAAAAAGTGATACATCATAGAAAGGCAAGATAGGACAATAAAGCCTAGTTTGAATCTCTCTCTCTTTTTTTTTTTTTTTAAGTTTAATCTCTTACTATTAATTTTGATCAAAATTTTCCTATTTTTTTTAACATTTCCCTATTTAAAATTGGTAGATATCAACCTCCCTTGCAAGGTGTCTTGGTAGTTGTCCCAAATGTCATCATATGTTGAGCATTTCGTGCTATAATGCCATCCCAATTAAACCTTGCCTAAATTGCAAAAAACTACATATTTTTTATCTTCCTAAATTAATTTTGTGATCTTCTATTGTCATGTATCACATTTGAGTGGTGTAAATCAATCCTTAATTGGGATAAGATCATCTTCATTTTCTTTGATTGTTACTCTTGAATATTTTTTTTGGTCATACTCATAAATGAGATGGAATTTGGTCATATAATATTACTTTTTCCTCACAAATTGCTTTGTCCACATGCTTAGTTTAAATTTTCTCACATAATTTTTAGTGGTTGAACATTCTTATAATTTGATACCCAACTTATTCATCCATAATTTATTTGTTTCATATGTTTTTTTCTTTTGTTCATTTCTTCTCTATTATCTTTATCTATTTATCCTCCTCCATATTCTTTATTTTTTTTATATAATCCAAAAATATTGTAATTACTACTTCTATTAAAAATATATATTTCTTTTAATATTATTATTTAAACCCTAACACCATAATTTTCTCAAAAACTATAAATTAAATCATTAAAAAAACCTTATAAATATGCTATTACATTAACACATTACAATCAAATGACCACAAGACGAAATAAATTAGCATAAGCAATGGTGATGCGACTCCCTATTGTCTACAGGCGTAATTTGTGTATCAAAGCCAACGAAAAGAGCTATTCGGGCTGAATATGTGATTCTTGGAAATCATCATATAAATAGTGTTCTGTACACAAAACCATTGTGGAAGGAGAACGGAAATATTTGGATTTATGATCAGTAGTAGGATCGGGGATCAGTGATAAGTGGATATGGGAAGGAGAATGAAATATTTGGATTTATGGAAGGCCTCGGTAGTTTTAGCAGTTTTAGAATTATTATCAGGAAGAGGAGTAGTTGAATGCGCGGTGAAGGAGGCATTCAGACGCGATCCAGGGCACCCGCAGTGGCATCACAGCGCTTTCCAAGATATCTCCGACCTGAGGTCCGAAGTGCACGACATGCTTCATTCTTCCACAGCCGAGGTACCCACATACCCCCTTCAATTATTTAACCATCTGCACTTTCTCACACCTAATGGCTCACCTAATTTGCCAATCTAGTCGAGTGAATACTTAATTTTTTAAATTGCAGTGTACTGAAAATGAAGTAGTTCCAGATTCCAGTAGTTGCTATTATGGGTAAACCCATCTTCGAATGCTCCTGAAAAAGCGAAAACTCCATAAGCGCAAATCATAACATAGCAAAAGTTTACAATAATTGGAGATCTCATAGTAGAGCCTCGTTTTCAAATCCTCATCAAGACATGCTACATGTTAACAGGTTGAATATATAAGTGGATAGACTACCACATTAAGTTTTGAGTCTGGTGTACATAATGGATGAAACCTAGGCAAGTCCTTAGTGAATTTGATAGAAAAGATACCTCTCGGTCTTAACGCTAAGCGAAAAGACATTTCGTAAGAAAAAATTATTGAATAAAAAGCTTTAAATTTACAGAGTCCATATCAAAATACAGAAAACTTAACTACATACATGCTACAAAATCTTTCAAAATAGAGTTAGTTTCCTATCATTGATCGAAGTTTGAACCAATGGCAAAACCTAACTACATACATGCTACAAAATCTCTCAAAGTAGAGGAAAAGTTTCTCATACTCGATTGAAGTTTGGACCATGGAATTACGACTCAGCTGGGATTGGTATGGCACATTTTTGACTTGGACTTGGTGAAAAACCAGGCAAAAATTCGTCACGACTTAGCAAATTAAAAAGCCATAAATATTAAACATTATTTCATTGAATAAATTTGATTCTCACGCATTCCAAAGCAGAATAATATTTACTAATATATATGGTCAACCATATGTATGATATGGACCATATGTATGGTATTGTTGATGATGAAATGACTGGAACTGGGAAGGATTACAAAATCTTTTAACTTAGTCTGGAATCAAAGTTCTAAATATCTCAAGCTGCTGGAGTGAGCTACAAATGAGCCACTGAATAGCAGCTATACATTTATATTCGCATCATCATGAAGATGATTACATGCTGAAATTGAGAATCAGTCTCGACTCTTTATAGCCATTTGAAAGATGGACTGATTCTCCCCACAATAAACCCAACTCACACATAGAAGGCCTATCAAAGGAAAGTGAAGACAATTACCAAAACAGAGAGCAGAAGTACCAAATATTGAAAGTAGTTAGACTTTGGAAGCTAAAAACAGTTTTCCCTCTAAAAGAATACAAGATGCTTTTCCTCTGGGCAAGCAAAGAGGAATACCCATGAAAAGAATTTGATTCCACCCACATAAAGGGCAAACGGCAATTGACTTCAAGGTAAAGCCGTAATTCAAGCAATCACCTTCTAATGCTGTAAAACTTTATTAATAACGATAATACTAAACATTTGAACTTTCTTGAGTTATATTAATCTTCTGAACTTTCTTTGAGGTAAACAGCCAGTAGCATTTACATATATATACACACATCTTGTTTGAATGGGAACAGTGCAGCTAGGTCTAAAGAGTCTGTGATTTGCAGAGCATGAAGTGTGGAAGGCAAGTAAGGAATGAAAGGCGAGGGGCCTTGCAAGTGTTAATTTTTTATACCATCTTTTGTAAGAAGAAAAGGAGGTTTCTACTTACAAGTTTTACCGAGTTGAGCGGGTAAAAAATGTTGTTTGCTGCTTGACTTGGGACTCTGTGAGTCTGATTGAGACTTGCAGATGGATTGAATCAAATTGTCATACTCTAGCTGTCTTTTTCTAATTAACAATAATGAACTAGAGAAAATTGCTTTGGGCCAGAAATGACTAGAGAAACTGGTTTGAACTTTGAAGTGATTACATCAAACTGAATTGTCATAATTTGGCTGGCATTTCCTATCTAAGAATAATGGACTAGAAAAACTGACTTGAACTGAATACTATGGATTGAACCGAATTGTCATACTCTGGATGGCGTTTTCCATCCAACAATAAAAAACTAGAAAAACTGGCTTTGGGTAAGCTATGAGAGCTTAAAACAATAAATATGTTTCAATAGTTCTTTATATTTTTCTAATAAGTGTTAGCATTTCAATTCACACCTTTTAGTGTGACACAAAATGGAATAGATGCGTGGTGGATTTGCTATTTACAATCTTTACAATGTTTTTGGATGGTTCACAACTATGTTGATGAAATAACCCACCCCAATTTTTTACCAATTTTTTGCAATATCTCTCAATCAGCATTTCATCAAACAGTTCATGAGCACTCTGATTGTAAGGTTTCTTTGCATTGTTTTTTGATACTTCGGAGAATGGTATTGAAACAAATTAACAAAACATGAACAGATATGAACTCAGCCTGATATTTAATAATTTGTGGAGACAATATGGCATACTGTTTGAACCAATTTCCAGAGCTGTGATAAATGATTATTTTAATCACAACAATCTGCTGTAACTAATATGCATATTGCAGTGATAACAATTACTTTTTCTGACCTGATTAGCAGCCAATGATAACAACTTGAAACAGTCACAAAGTATGAGTCAACTATGCCCAGCAAGGTACTCCACACAGCCACAGGAATGTATAACAGCCATCAATTACTCCCAGGCATCAGCAAACGTCCTTGGACAGCCCACGCCCAGATTTTTAAATATGCATCAGCTCCTTCGAAATCTCACGCCTACCTTATAAAACCTCCAGCTGGGTTCCAATGCCTGCACCCATAATGTAGCAGTCGTAGAGTGCTGCGAACCATCCAACTCTCAAATCTGTCCCTTGGAATCACACCCAGCTTGAACAGAAGCAGGTAACTATCTGATATGAATAAGGTGCCTAATCTTATACTTCAGCGCCAAGGATAGAATGATGATAAATTCCAAACACACTCCTTTCTAGGTATTAAAAGATGGTGCTCAGCAACAAATAGATGTCACACCCAGCATTGCAATGAAATCATACATTAAACTTCATCACTCCAGCATATAATGATGAAACACTACAAATCACACCCCTTTGAGAATTTTATAAAATGGCGTCCAATATTTAATAGAGGCCATGCCCAGCAAATGGAGAACTCAACACCCAGCAATCATCTGGAAACATCTCACATTAAATATTTAAATAACATAGCCACCCAAACTCAAGCGCCAATACTTTCTTGTAAATTATTTAAGCCTCTAAACCCTGAAATTTGTGTTGGAACAAGACTTTACAAATTTAACCTTAATTCGCACTTGCAAAATATGTTAACACAAATACAAACCCTGCTTGCATCCGCCTCGAAATCTGAAACAAGGGTTTCTGTCTCTGTTTTCAAATCTTTAGCACACCGTTGATCCTTGTATGGAACTGCTCTCATGAAGATAGAGGGTTTTCATCCTCAGCCTTAGCCTTTCGGGTTTCCATCTGTCAGGCGTCCATTGGGGTTTTCATCCCAAAGAGAAATAAACAAACTTTCAAAAATATATCTCTCCTTCCTTCCTTCACCTCAGCCCCTTTTATAACCTTCTAGGGAATTTTCTAAAAATTACAATTTAAAATCACTTTATAATTTAAATAAGGCTTATTGCTCCGAAAAGTGATTTATTTTATTATTTAAATATTCTCGGCACTTAGTCACTTAATCAAGCGTCCATGATATAAAATTTTTATCTTCCTTTCTAATGAACTATTATACTAAGGTGCTTTGAAAATTATTTTATAAAGTTAAGCAACCTTAGTGAAATAACTAAATTAAAAAAGCTCAATAATTCACCAAAGTTGCAGAAATCGCAGAACAACATTGAAACCAAAATTTGACTATATTGGAATGATACTGATGATGAATAATGATAATTGGGGTTGATTAGGTGACTTTCTATAAATAGACACTCTCTCCAAAAATCTTGGAGAACACACCAAAAGTCAGAATTCACTTTGAAAAGTGTCATAAGAGTCCTTAAGATCAATTGAGCTCATTACCAACATCAAATATCCCTCCTGACTGACAACCACTGAGAAAGTAGGAGCTAACTACAATGCTGAAGTGACTGAAAATGGGGGCGTTCTAGTTGAATAAACTTACATGCGTATATTTTTGGATTCACTTAGGGAAAAAAGCTGATAGACACTTTGATGCTAGGAAAAAGGTTTTTTTATGCTTGAAAGAGAACTTTACAACTACAATTTTATGTTGTTTAGCTAAAAGAAAGATTGAACAATGCAAGTACACATAAAGATTGGATAGGTTAAAAACTTAAAACAGAAGGATGGGATGCATTGGTGAATTATCTTAAGGTCTTGGTACAAAGAACAATTCTCAACTTTGAACAAACTTGCAATACAAATCTTGTAAACTTGCTAGAACAATTTAATTTTCCTCAACACACATAACAAAACATTTCTATAGAAATTTAAAAGCAAGATAGGCATAATAAATTCTATTGAATCGACATTGAATTTTGGATTAACAATAAGGAATACTTATTGAATAGCAATTTGATGAGCACATGCTTATATTGAGAGGGGGGAGGGTGAATTAGTATATGATTATTTTTACTTTTTTCAAATTAATAATCACAATAACTTTAAATACACAACATCAACAAATAAGAACACAAGAAGAATACAAGATTTACATGGAAACCCTTTCGGGAGAAAACCACAGAATAATGACTGCTTGGAACTATTGTCCAAATCTAGTCACAAAAATAAATAGCCTTTTACAACAATTTTTAGGCACCAACCCATTGGAGACGCCAATCCCCACCATTGAGCACCAAATCAATAAGAGGTACCAACCTCTCCCATATTAGGCACCAACCTCTTGATAGAAAAAGTATTTTACTTCTTTGATAATTCTCCTTCAAAAATCTGCCTTTGAGTAATCTTCTATTATATTGTCTTCACACAAATCTGTTGGTGTATATATGATATATCTATTTATCTTCCACATTTCTCCACATTGCACAAACTCCTTTTATATCTTCACCAAAATAGGCGACTTTGTGGAGGGATACATTGCTTGATAAAGGAGGCGACTCTACACTATTTTACAACCTTTCATTGCACCTTTTAATAGCAAACTTGGGTGCTCACCATAAGGGGTCGGCCCCTTTAAAAAAATATAAATTTATTTAATTTTAATTTCCCAAGTGGGGTGCCTCTACAAGGGAGGGTCAGCCCATAATTTAAAAATTATTTAATTTAATTTTTAAATCATAAGGAAGGCGCCAAACTGGAGGAGGTCGGCCAACATAAATATGAATTTAATTTTATATTATTGCTGCCTTGTGAGGATAAAATCTGCATTTGGAACGATTAGTGGCCTTTGGCCTTCACTCAATGTCCTTTAACCACAATTTGAATTGTAGCAATTAGTTTTCCTTTTGCCTTTTGTTGTTTTTATGTGATCAGATTAATTGCACAGAAAAATAATTCGAAATCAGACAAGATAACACAGCATATACCCTGGGAAAACCCTCCTCTTGAGGGAGAAAAACCCAGCAACAAAGATCTCTCTTATATTTGATGCAACAAAGGCAACTTTACATATTACAATGAGGTCTAACACAAGACCTATATTCAGCACTGGCAAGATGAAAAACATGTAACAGTCTGCCAAATCGTACCTGATATGTATGAGATGACTGTATACAGGAATAGCATTTAACAGTACTCACAAATAATGATTCTCAATCTGTTAAATATGAATTTGCATCATAATGCTTCACACTGATCGTCACCCTTGAGTTCGCACAGATTTGAAGTGGAGAGTTTGCAACTTAGCACGGATCCAATATGGCTGAGTTCGCTCAGATCCGAAGTGGAGAGTTCGCAACTTAGCACGAATACGAAGAGCTCGCATATGACGCAGATCCGAATGTGGCTGAGTTCACACTTATTCGCACATAATAACCTGTTCACTCTATGCGCATTTGATAATGTAGAAGTGATCGAGCTTCTCCAGATAGAAGGTTCGCACTTGAGAGATGACCGAGCTGTATGTCCACTTTGATGAACAAAACTGTGTATATGTATAGAAGACAAGTCCTTTATGTCGGCCTCTTATGAAGTCACATCTCTTCTTAAAGAAGTCGGCCTTGAAGTATATTGAATGTCTTCTTAATAATTTTGAATTTTTTCATGTCGGCCAAAGTATGAAAATGCAATACAATAAAAGTAAATTGAATAGCCAACGGCTATCATTCAATTTAAGATTTCCATGAAATAGGTGAGCTGGAAGGAACTACCGAAGCTGCTATAACATTAACACCTTTGACATCAATGACAATAATGCCAACAACCTCCCCCCTTGTCATTGATGGCAACCCTGCAAAGAAATAATATGTAAATGTATAATGCTCCCCCTTTCTCTAATTCTCCCCCTTTGACATCAATGGAAAAAGGATCCTCAGAGTTGTAAGATAATGCAGTGATGAGCTCCCCTTGGATAATGCATCTCATTAATGAATAGATGAAAAGGATATCACCCCCAACTTTTGTCTAAGATACTCAAAAATCTCTTTTAGAAGAGGCTTTGTTAAGATATCTGCAATTTGTTCTTGTTTGGCAATATACTCTTAACTTCACCTACTGATCGGCCACTTGCTCTCTTAAGAAATGGTATTTGATTGAAATGTGTTTGGTTTGGGAGTGCATCACAAGATTCTTTGAAATATTGATTGCACTGATGTTATCAGAGAATATTGATATTGGATGATCATATTCTATCTTAATATCCCCTAGTGTCCGCCTCATCCAAAGAACTTGAGTGCAACAAGATGCTGCTGCTATATATTCCACTTCTGTTGTGGATAAAGAAACTGAAGCTTGTTTCTTACTCAACCAAGACACAAGAATATTGCCAATAAAGAATGTGCCTTCCTTTGTACTTTTCTATCATCAATGCTACTAGCCCAATTTGCATCTATGTATGCTGTTAGGGTGAAATCTTCACTTCTTTGATGCCACATGCCCAAATCCAAAGTACCCTTTAAAAATTCTTTTAACTGCTTGTACATGGGTTTCTTTTGGAGCTGCCTGAAACCTTGCCACCATGCCCACCACCTGCATAATAGTAGGTCTTGAAGCTATCACATATAATAAACTCCCAATCATTGACTTGTAGAGAGTTGATTAGCTTTAAAGGATTCATCATCCTTACTCAATTTGCATCCTGTAACCATGGGTGTACTCACAAGTTTGCAATCCTCCATCCTGAATTTCTTCAACATCTCCTTAATATGCTTGGTCTGTGAAATAAATACCCCTTTATCAAATCAAGAGATTTGCAGGCCAAGGTAGAAAGACAACTCACCAAGCACGGACATTTCAAACTCCTTATGCATGTCCATGGCAAACTCTTGATACATTTTATCACTACTTCCACCAAAAATGATATCATCTACATAGACTACAACAATCAACTGATGATCGCCTTCATTTAATATATAGATTGCTGTTAGCAATACCCTTTTTGAAGCCCTGCTGTTATAGTTACTTGTCCAATCTTGAGTACGAAGCTCTAAGGGCTTGTTTCAACCCATAAAGTGCTTTCTTTAACTTGCATACATAGTCCTCATTTCCTAATAGGATGAACTCTTCAGGCTATTCAATATATACCTCTTCTTCTAAGTTTCTGTTCAAAAAGGCTGATTTGACTAAAAAACTTAATGGTAAAATCTTCGATATTTTATTAAGGAAGCAAATGTGCTTTGTATAGTTTTACAAAGTTGATGTTTCTAAATATAGAGTTGCGAAAATAGAAACATAATCGAAGAAAAGAATGGAAACTAAATCTAAACAATAGTTTACAGGATTTACAAATATATTGACTATTAAATAAACAATCTAAATATGTTAATACCCTCCCTTAATGGTCAATCTATCAACTACGCCAAGATGCCCCCTAAATTTGACAAACTTATCCGGGCTCAGGGACTTGGTGAGAATATTAACAGTCTAATCCTTTGTCGGAACATATTGCAATACCACTGATCCATCTTCGACAAGCTAGCGAATGAAATGACAATGAAGTTCAACATGCTTTGTCCTTTCATGGAAGACTGGATCTTTGGCGAGTTTCAACACCCCTTGATTGTCACAGTACAAGGGGGAAGGCCTTGCTTGAGACATTTGCATGTCCGAAAGCACCCCTCGAAGCCAAACCGTCTCACAAGTTGCTTTAACGGTTCCCCGATATTCAACTTCAGTCGAGGAAAGAGCCACTGCCTGCTATTTCTTGCTGGTCCATGTAACAACACTTGTACCCAAATTGAATACATACCCTGAAGTACACTTTTTGTCATCAACAGAATCTGCCCAATTTGAGTCTGTATAACCAATCAGTTTAGGATCTTTGCACCTTCCATACAGAATGCCAAAGTTAGAAGTGCCTTTCACATATTGCAGCACACGCTTCGCTGCAACCCAATGTTCAACTTTAGGGGCTGTCATGAAGCGAGAGATGTAGCTCACTGCAAAACTAAGATCAGGTCTAGTGGTAGTGAGATAAATGAGGCTGCCCACTAGTTGCCTGAATGCGGATTCATTTTCCATAGGCGAATCTGATTTTGCTGATAGTTTTAGCCCTTTCTCCATAGGTGTAGATGTAGGTTTGCAATCATTCATTTTGACTTATCAAGCAGACTGTGAGCATACTTGGACTGAGAAATAAAGATGCTATCAGCTGTCTGCCAAACCTCAACACCAAGACGATAATGGAGAAGTCCCAAATTTTTCATGTCAAATGATTGATTGAGATTGTGTTTGATCTCCTCAATTATATGTTCTGAGTTGCTAGTAATGATAAGGTCATCAACATAGACAACAAGCACAAGAATATCATCACTAGATTGTTTGACATACAAATTTGAATCATAAGGGCTTCTCTGAAAACCATGATCAACAAGGTACTTATCAATTTTCATGTACCATGTCCGTGGAGCCTGTTTAAGGCTATAGATTGCTTTCACGAGTCTGCAAACTTGGTGTTCTTTACCAGAAACCTTGAAACTAGGAGGTTGCGTCATGTAGATCTCTTCCTATAGATCACCATTGAGAAACGCACTCTTGACGTCCATTTGATGGACTTTCCATCCAAACTGAGTAGTTGTAGCGAGGACAAGCCGAATAGTACTCATTTTGGCTATAGGAGCAAAAGTCTCCTCATAATCAATGCCTTCTGTCTGTGAGAACCCTTTGGCTACTAACCGAGCCTTGTACTTATCAAGGGTTTTGTTGTTCAGGAAGTGAACTGGTAATTCTTACTTGCTTGTATTAACAAAAAGAAGGATTACAATATATAGAAATTACAGACTACTGTAGAAATTAATGAAACCAACTACCTCTACCTACAGACATTTAAGAGACCAACCACCTACAACTGTAGACATTAAATGTCTACCTACCAGAAACAGAAGACAACAGGAAAATATCTAATCTACTTAAATACATTCATATTTGACCATTAACATACAAAATACTATTCTAACACCCTCCCTTAATGGTCAATTGGTCAACAACACCAAGTTGCCCCCTGAATTTAACAAACTTATTCGGGCTCAAAGACTTGGTGAGAATATCTGCAGTTTGATCCGCTGTCGGAACATACTGCAGCTGAACTTATCCGTCTTCTACCAGCTTGCAGATGTAGTGACAAGGAAGCTCGACATGCTTGCTACGTTCATGGAAGATTGGATTTTTGGCCAGTTTGAGCACCCTTTGATTATCAGTGTACAAGGGAGAAGGTCCTGCTTGTGACATGTGCATGTTAGAAAGCATCCTGCGGAGCCAAACTGCCTCACATGCTGCCTTAACTGTTCCTCGATACTCTGCTTCAGTCGAGGAAAGAGCCACTGCTTGCTGCTTCTTGCCAGTCCATGTTACAACACTGGTACCCAAATTGAATACATACCTAGAAGTAGATTTTCTGTCATCCACTGAACTTGCCCAATCTAAGTTTGTATAACCAATCAACTTTGGATCCTTGCACCTGCCATACAGAATACCATAATCTGAAGTGCCCTTAACATATCTCAGCACTGGCTTCGTTGCAATCCAATGATTAGCTTTTGGAGCTGTCATGAAGTGAGAAATGTAGCTCACGGCAAAATTGATATCAGGTCTAGTGATAGTGAGGTAGATGAGACTGCCCACTAGTTGCTTGAATGTCGTTTGATCGACCGGAGGTGAATCAGAGTTGGCTGACAACTTCAACCCCTTCTCCATAGGTGTGGAGGCAGGTTTATAATCTTGCATCTGAAATTTGTCAAGCAGACTTCGAGCATATTTAGACTGAGAGATAAAAATACTATCAGTTTGCCAAACCTCAATACCCAAACAATAATGGAGAAGCCCCAAATCTGTCATGTCAAAAGCCTGACACAAATCCTGTTTGATTGCTGCAATCAAATGTGTTGAACTATCAGTAATGATCAAGTCATCAACATAGACAACAAGAAAGAGAATATCATCACCAGAGTGTTTGACATACAAATTACTGTCAGAAGGGCTGTGCTGAAAACCATGATCAACCAAGTACTAATCAATCTTGATGTACCATGCACGAGGAGCTTGTTTCAGTACATAGAGTGCTTTCATGAGCCTACATACCTGATGCTCTTTGCCAACAACTTTGAAACTAGGAGGTTGCGTCATGTAGACGTCTTCCTGCAACTCACTGTTGAGGAAGGCACTCTTGACATCCATTTGATGAACCGTCCATCCAAACTGGGCTGCAATAACGAGAAGAAGACGAATTGTGCTCATCTTGGTAGTAGGAGCAAAAGTCTCCTCGTAGTCAATGCTCTCCCGCTATGTGAATCCCCGAGCAACTAATTTGGCCTTGTATTTATTCAAAGTACCATCTACATGATACTTGACCTTATAAACCCATTTACAGCTGATAGGTTTCTTCCCAAGAGGAAGATCAAAAAGAACCCAAGTGTGATTCTTCAGAAGACTATGGTATTCTGTTTGCATAGCCTTTTTCCACTCTGGAATTCCTTTAGCCTCTGAATATGTTTGAGGCTCATAGATGCTGTGGATGTTGGCCATAAGAGCAAAATTGACTGTGTTTTGCTGCTTGCTCTTTCGACGAGCTGATCTGACCTCAATGAGTTCATCATCATGAAGATCTCCGATAGTCTTGAGCCACCACTTAGGCCGATGAGTAGAAGTACCAACATTTGAAATAGGAGAAACAACATCTCCTGGGATTTCTGGAACAAAGTCATCTGGATGTGTATCCTGAGGAAAATCAGGTAGTGCTAGATCATGACTGGTAGACTCCTCATCTTTAGAGTTAGAAATCCCTCCCATCAGGGGAACCAAGAGGAAGACGAACACCCTCATCAAAAACCTTCATAGGCTAATCTCAAGACTAGTAGTAGGAAGAAATGGACTAGTAGTCTCATCAATCACAACATCACGACTGAATATGGGACGATCTGTCTCCACATCAATCAACCTGTATGCCTTGTGATTGTCGCTGTAGCCA
This sequence comes from Sequoia sempervirens, assembly GCA_007258455.2. Lineage (NCBI taxonomy): Eukaryota > Viridiplantae > Streptophyta > Pinopsida > Cupressales > Cupressaceae > Sequoia > Sequoia sempervirens. Next base: position 40,774 of record VDFB02083323.1, read on the forward strand.
ATAAACATAAGTTTTTGGTTCTTGGAGTCCAATTTGGCACGCTTGGCTTCTGGAATCCATATATGAGCTGTAGAACCAAATCCTTTCAGATGGCCCACCTTAGGCTTACGTCCTGACCAGGATTCTTTAGGAGTCATCTTCTTAACGGCTTGTGTAGGTGACCGATTCAAGAGGTAGACTGCAGTATAAACTGCTTCAGCCCAGTATTTCTTAGGGACATTTCTGTACTCCAGCATAGAACGAGCCATTTAAGTAATGGTGCTTTCCTACGTTCAATGACACCATTTTGCTAAGGGGTGTATGGTGTGGTGAGTTGGCTCTTAATGCCATGTGTAGCACAAAAAGAAGAGAAGTCAGCTGAACAAAACTCCCCCCCATTATTTGACCTTAGAGTGACAATCTGAGAACTTGATTCTTTCTCAACTAAGGCCTTATACTGCTGAAATGTACTGAACACATCTGATTTATGTTTCAAAAAATACACTCATTTTCCTACTGAAATCATCAACAAATAATAAAAAATACCTAGACCCAGTAACAGATGGAGTGTTTATTGGTCCACATACATCAACGTGAACCAATTGAAGTACCTTGGAGGCTCGCCAAGAATCACCATCTGAGAATGGTGTCCGATGCTGCTTCCCAGCTTGACAGGCTCCACAAACTCCATGATTTTGAGTTTGGATCTCAGGTAGACTAGCAACCAAACCCTCCCGAGACAGTTGAGAGAGATAGTGCACATTCAAGTGCCCATAATGCTGATGCCAAAGTTTGCTGATGGAAGTATTCCTGGCGGCCAAAGCGTGCTCTTGAGAATCACTGGAATTAGCAAGTCTATACAAACCATGATCCTCAAGTCCCATAGCGATTGTAGTACAAGTCTCCCTATCAACGATGCTGCAGGTGGACGAATTGAAAACAACATCCAACTGGGGAGAATGCCACATGATCTGACTGACTGAGAGAAGGTTATGTTCCATGCTTGGAACATAGTAAACATCAAGAAAGAGTAAATTTCTTCCTCTTGAGTGAATTTGGACAATGCCCTTACTAGCAACTGTGTACTCTTCACCTCCTCCAAAGATCATTGAATTAGTGAATGCTTCATATTTGGTGAACCAATCCCGACGATGAGTAAAATGTCGCAAAGCCCCAAAATCAATATACCAGGCAGAAGATTGTACTGGATCTATTGTTCTCTTGGCCATAAACGCATAGAATGCAAATTCTTTCTGATTTGTGTGCTCCGCAACATTAGCTTTAGGTTGAGACCTGCCCTGCTTCTTTTGTTCAGAAGCCAACCAAATGCGACAGTCAGCCTTCATGTGACCATATTTATGGCAATAATTGCACTGAACGTTCTTCTTCTTCTTGCTGTCCTGAGAAGAATCAGAGCCTTTTGGCTAAGAAGATTGCGCCTTCCCTTTGTTCTTAGCAGAAAATTTAGTAGAGAATGCTTACTCTGTGGAGGTGGAACTGGTACTGCTCCCAAACTGCTGTCTCCAATGATCCTATTGTAGAAGCTTGTTACACAAGTCTGGAAACTTCAAGTCAACATTTGTTGAAGTAATATTGAGTGTTTCAATGAAATGCTCATAAGATTTTGGCAAACTTTTCAAAGTAATGATGACCATGTCCTCTTCCTCCATTGTTCGACCAATTGCCTCCAACTGATCACGAATGTCCTTAATCTTCGTTAGATGTTCCTGTAAGGACATTTTCTCATCCATCATGATGGAAAAGAGCATGTTCTTGAGAAAGAACGCTCTGCTCTTGTCAGAGGTTTCATGAAGGGCCTTCAAATGATCCCAGATTTCCGTAGCAGTTTTGCCAAATGGTACCTGAGGTAGCTGCTCATCTATGACTGAGAGTTTGATGAGCATGACGGCTTCCCGGTTGCGCTCATCCCATTTGTCTTGATCCTTTCTGGCTGCAGTGGGACAAGTTGAGTTCCCCAAAATGACCTGATCGAGGCAACAATATTCACAGATTGTGAGCATGCGCTGCTTCCAGGTGTTGTAATTCTTCCCGTTGAACTTCTGGCTGCTTTCGAGCATTATATTTGTCAGAGATGCCATCATGTACCCTGAGGTCAAACTAGTGAAGAAACAAAAACCACTGCACAGAAACAAGTTCTGGAGGACAAATTTTAAAGCAGAAATTGAAACCCTAGCACGGATTTCGAGGTATAAAACCAATGCAGAGTTTTTAAGACAAAACCCAAAAAATTTAAGAATACCTAGAAAATTTTGGCAGCACCCACATGCACAAATTTTGAGGCACGAAAAACGAGGTACCCAAAAAATCTGAAGGCAACCCAGTCGAGATCTCGAAAAACCCACAAGGATTTTGAAATCAATTTTTTTTTTTTTCGACTTCAAACACAGGAGAAAATCACAAAACTCTAGTCGGCAGAAAAATGCTTTAAAAACTAGACGATTTTATGAAAAAAATTGTGAAAACAAGTTCAGATCGTGAAAATGTCACTAGTCGTGGAGAAGCTTAACCCATGAACCAGAAAACAAAGTTTTTTTTTGTTTTACAAACCCTAGCCACAAGCAAACCAGGTATGTAGCAGCACAAATTCCACGATTTTAGAAGGAAAAAATCGTGCCAGGAGATTGTAAGCAGATGAAAAATGACACCCGTCGCATAGAATAGAGAAGAAAGCCCACCACAAAAGTGTTAGTTTTATGATCAGATTTAATGCACAAAAAATTAATTCAAAATCAGACACAATAACACAGCAGATACCCTGGGAAACCCTCCTCTTGAGGGAGAAAATCCCAGCAACAAATATATCTCTTATATATATAAGTAATGACAACAAGTCTCTTTACAATGAGGCCACACACAAGGCCAATAAATAGCACCAGCAATCGCTGTAACACACACTAATAATCTGCCCTTTAATCTGCACTTGAATAGACTCAC
>VDFB02083324.1:0-41779 GCA_007258455.2 Sequoia sempervirens
TAGTCAGCCAATTAATCAAGAGAAGCCTCCTAGCGAGGTATATCTAGTTGAAGCTGCTTTGTTAGGGTGGTGTAAGCTTCACAAGACTAGTCAACATTCTGAGCTGGACTGTCAAGAGTTCCAAATAGCCACTTCAATTTTTTAGTATGAAGTGGAAAACAATGCAAGCTGTCAGGAAATAGTACCTTCTATTCCTTATGATTCACCAGTGTTGGTGTTAAACCATGCTCCTTTTCTGCAAAGTAAGGAGAATGTGCCTGAAGAAGAATCTAACCAGCTAAAGGATGAGGCAGACCAGGTATGCAATGGAGATGAAATGACACAATTGTTTGATGAGAGTTAGATGAATGACAACAGTACTAGGGATGAAGAAGAAGCTTGCATTGAAGAAGTGTATACCTTCCAGAGACCTGTCAGGAGGTATGACTTGAGAGAGTTGCCACACAGGTGCCCACAGGTTGGAGGCCCCTTCACTACTTCCATCCCACCAAATAATTTCAACACTCGTCCTGACCCTAATACAAGCAATAATCCATCATTGCCTCAGGTCTCTAAGCAATATTTATCCCAAGTAGTACAGGTTTATGTGCCAAAAGGAAGGAATGTTGATACAAGTAAAGAAAAGGTGATGGAATACCCAAGGGAGACCCCCACTGATTTAAATGAAGAGTAGTTGGCTTCGTATGTTGCGGAAGAACTCCATAAATTAAAGGTAAATCTATCTTCATTTGAGATATTAAGAATCCTATCCATTAGGAATGCAGTCCTAGGTTCTTATGATGCAAATTCCATATTGCTAGATAGATTAATTAGCAAGAATATCTATAAAGGGTCTAGTTCTTAACCAATAGGAGGGCTAAATCAATCTCATGATTGAGCCCATATACCCCTTGGAGACATTAGAAAGGAAGGGGAAAAATCTCAGGTCATTCAAGTAGATACTCCGTTAACTCTGTTTCAAGGGAAAACAGATACCCCTCCATTCTTGATTTTTGTCTGGGTATTTGGCAAAAAATTTCATAATTGTCTGTTGGATTCAGGTGCATCAACCAATGTTATGCCCCTTGGTGTTTGTAGAGCGATGGGAATTACTCCTGCTGAGTCACAGAAGAAAGTCACACAGTTAGATAGAACTGAAGTCAATGTGGTAGGAGAGCTAACTATGATCCAAATGCAGATTTCTTTCGATCCTATAATTCAACAAGTTATTAATATACAGGTAGTTGACATACCTGATGCTTACAGCATAATCTTGGGAAGGGACTTCACTAGGGCCTTGAATGGATATGTTTCCACTAATCATTCCCATATGTGGCTTCCCTGGAAGGGGGTGCCAAATCAGATTAGGATTGAAAGAAAACCCAAGATGAAATATATGATCATAGAATATCACAAGACCTCAACAGAAATGCTGGTGTCAGAAGTAAGTATGGGAAACTACATGCTTACTGCTCCTCTTGAGGAGCCAAATGTGGAGGAGGTTCTTATGTTCCACACAACGTCTGTTGACCTTACGACAGAGCCTAGTGATACTGAAGCCCTAGTGGAACCAGTTAAAGATAGTGGTGAACCAGCTGAAAGTAATGATGATCCAGAGGATAATCAACTGGCTTTGTTAGACAATTTTCAAGAGTTCCTTCAAAAGTGTATTGAAGGCTAGATTTAGTTAGGAAAAAGAATGAGCTTTGGAGAGTTACTCTTTCCCAATTGGTGTAGGGTACATAATGCTTCACATTCAGAATTAGATTGCTACTTATGCCAAGTTGTAGTGGAACAAATACAGAAACATACCAACCCGAATCCTGTAGCCAGAATCAATAAAATGAGTGTCACAGAAGATCCTTAAGGAAATGGAATGATGCCTTCTGAAAGGCCACCCACCAGTAATAGTGCAAGTAATGCAACAAGAGACCTCGCAGTCGCTGGATGTTGGACTCTGAGATTTGATGGGTCCAAATCAAAGCAAGGAGCTAGAGCTAGCTTTGAGCTAATTAGCCCAAAAGGTAAGACATTTTTTGCTGCTCATAGACTTCGGTTCTATTGTACCAATAATGTAGCAAAGTATGAAGTCTTAGTTCATGGATTGTTGATGGCCTTGAAGAAGAAGGTTAAGATTTTGCAAGTATATGGAGATTATGAATTAGTAGTTAAGCAAGTTAGAAGGCAGTACTCTTGTCATGACAGAATAATGACTAACTACAGACATAGAGTATGGGACCTTATTGAAGGATTTGATGCCTTCAACATTCAGCTAATTCCACGAAGTAAAAATCAAACAGTTGATTCCTTGGCCCAGGCAGCCAGTACTCTGCAGCCTCTATCTCTGTCAGGATTAAAGAAGTTTACAGTGGAACTGACTCCAGTACCCTCAGTACTATACAATGTCAGCAGCTTCCATGTGTTTGAGGATGACAAGCACATTTTAGACTTTATCACAAACACATGTTTTTGCTTCCCAGATCATTGATGAAATCAAGCCCCAAGAGGCAGAAATAGACTTAGAAGGGGTAATCAATTTGAAGACCAACACTATTCCCAGAGGAATGGTGTAATTAGAAAGGATTTTTGATTTGGATAAAATTAGAGACCAGGATCAAGATGCTAGGAAAGAGTCCATTAGTGGACAGTGTGATAGGTACAATGTGGGATCCCAAGAGGATAAAAAAAATGTTCTTATTGGCAAAGTGTGCACCCCAGAAGAAAGACAGGGAATCATTGATGCATTGCACAAATATCCAGATGTGATAGCCTGGAGTTATGAGGACTTGAAAACTTATGACACATCAGTCATAACTCATACTATCCCTCTCAATCTGGGGGTAAAACCTTTTAGACAAAGGCAGAGGCCTGTTAATGCTCTGCTAGAACCTATAATACAAAGAAAAGTTCAAAAGCTGTTATCGGCGAGAATCATATTTCCAGTCAGACACTCCACTTGGGTTGCAAACCTGGTTCCTGTACGAAAGAAAAATGGTGAAATCAGACTGTGTGTGGATTTCAGGAACCTGAATAGGGCATCAGAAAAAGGATAATTATCTAGTACCCTCACTGGATGAAGTACTCCAGATTATTTAATGGATCTCAGATGATGTCTTTCTTGGATGGATATTCAGGGTACAACCAGGTTATGGTGCAATATTAGGATAGATATAAGACTGCTTTCACTACTAAGTGGGGCACTTTTGCTTATAGAAGAATGCCTTTCGGCCTGATTAATGCTGGAGCTACATTCTAGAGAGCAATGGACATAGCCTTCAAGGACATAATTGGGAAGTGCATAATCATTTACATGGATGACCTTACTGTCTTCTCCAAGAAGAGGGGTGACCATATTTCAGACCTGTGCAAAGTTTTCCAGAAATGCAGAGAGTTTGGCATATCCCTCAACCCAAAGAAATGCATCTTTGGAGTTACAAAAGGTAAGTTACTAGAGCATATCATCTCTGAAAAGGGGATTGCAATTGATCCAAAACATATAGAAGCTATTCTCAAGATCCCACCACCTGCTAGTAAAAAGGAAATGAAGTCGTTCTTTTGCAAAATCAATTTTGTCAGGAAGTTCATCACTGGATTTGTAGAGATAGTCAAGCCCCTAAACATGATGTTGAAATAGGAGGCCAAGGTGGAATGGAATGCATAAGCAAAAGAAGCTTTTTCTGAAATAAAGAGAGTTATTGCTAAAGCTCCGATTTTAGTAAGCCCTGATTATGGCAAACCATTCTACATATATTCATTTGCTTCTGACCACTCCTGTGCTACAATATTAACTCAGAAATCTAACCAAGGCAACGAGCAACCTATAGCATTCATGAGCACGCCATTGAAAGATGTAGAACTGAAGTACCCAAATGTGGAAAAACAAGCTTATGCCTTACTTAGGGCAGTTAAGAAATTCAGACATTATATCCTCAAGAATAAGATCTTTTCCATAGTTCCTGATCCTATAGTCAAGCTGCTCTTGATACAAAATGAACTAGGAGAATGAAGAGCCAAGTGGGTAACTATGCTACAAGAATATGATATGGAAATTCATCCCATGAAGCTAGTAAGAGGGCAAGGGCTCACGAAGACAATGGCAGAGACATGCCCTGATCTTACAGCCCAGGCTTATACTTTGGAGGATGTTTCTCCAGGAGAATGGTATGATGATGTTGTTTATTATCTCCTGACTTAGAGATGCCCTAACCATCTTAATTCAATACAAAGAAGGGCATTGCACTTGAAAAGTGATAGCTTCATGATGAAAGGAGCGGTTTTATATAAGAAAAATCATGAAGGTGTGTACTTAAGGTGCCTAAGAAAGGCAGAATCTACAAGGGTGATGTTTGAATTCCATGACAGATATGGTACAGGCCATGGATCAGCACCATCTACATCGAACCAGATTCTTAGAGCTGGTTACTACTAGCCCACATTGTTCAAAGACACCCACAGTCATGTCAGGACCTGTCATGTGTGCCAAACTGCCGCTACTAGAGAGAAGTATGCAGCACTCCCACTTCAGCCAGTTTTTGAGGTAAAACCTTTTGCACATTGGAGAATGGACTTCATTGGCCCCATTAATCCACCCTCCTCTGCTGGGCATAGGTATATTCTCACCATAACCGATTATTTTACATGATGGACATAAACTCTTGCATGCAAATAGTGGACGTCTGAGGTAGTAGTTAATTTCCTTGAATCCGGTATTCTTAATCATTTTGGATGCCCCATGTCTTTGGTATGTGATAATGGTTCTGCATTTTCATCATTGAAAATTTCTAATTGGGCTTTTGATCATGGGATCATTATAAAATTTGCATCTAATTACTACCCCCAGGGTAATGAGTTAGCTAAATCATCCAACAAAATCCTCCTGACTGTTATCCGTAAACTGTTAGAACAAAATCCAAAGGATTGGCATACCCAACTTAGATTTTCTCTTTGGGCAGATCATACAAGACATAAGGCTTCCATAGGGATGTCACCCTACCATCTGGTTTATGGCCTAGAACCTGTGTTTCCCATACACTTGAGAATTCCTACCCTTCAGTTCATCAATGAATATTATGAGGAAGACAGACGTGAGGCTAGACTTGTTGAACTATTGCATCTTGAAGAAAAAAGAGACAAAGCCCTAGACAACTTTGCCAAACATCAAGGGGTTGTCAAGAGATGGTTTGATAAGAGAGCCAAGGTTAGAGCGTTTAGGATCTCTGACTTGGTTCTTTCCTAGGATAAAGCCCATGTCTGTAAGGGAGAGCATAGAAAATTTGATAAACTTTGGCTTGGACCTTACCAGATCTCGGAGATCCTGGGAGATACTGCCTTCTGCTTGAAAACTCTCACTGGAGAGGATATCCCACTGCCTGTCAATGGGCAGTATTTGAAGCATTATTTCCAGTCTTGAGTTGTTTTCAACTCGCGTCTTGTATATAGTTAGATTAGGGTTTCCCTTTCTGCTTTGCTTTTGTTTGTTTTGGTTAGGTTAAGGTTCCCTGCTTTTTGTTTGCTATTGGTTTGTTTGTTTTTTCTCTACTTTTGTTTTGGGGATTTTTCTCTATTTTTGCCTGGGTGTGTTTCACCTACGTGGCAGATTTGTCTTCTCTGGAGTTGTTCTACGTATTTCGTCGATGAAATTTAGTCTGGCATCTTGAAAGGACAGTTGAAGTCTTTGCTATTGTTAATAGTCTTAATGTCAGATTTATAGAAGGTCGAATCACTGGTGTGGATTCAAACTTGAAGTACTCTAAAAATTTTATATCCATCTTATATCTTAAGAATCCTGCTGTCACTATAGGAATCCTGGTGAAGTCTTGTCAAGTGAAAAATCCTATTTCTGCTTTAGTGCCACTGTGGTTCTCAGCCCTGAGTGTGAACTTCATTGTTCACAGGTTGAAATGAAAGAAACATACATTGAATATCAAAAGAAAAAGAAAAAATGAAATATTGAATATCAAAAGAATAAATTCGACTCATCAAGGGTACCTGAATATCTCTACCGGGCTATGGACGCCTGGCTGGTAGTAGAGCTATGTTTAGGAGAATCATAGCGATAACCTCATTGGGGCTATGGACGCCTGACTAGCAACGAGGCTCTATCCAGGTTGCTTTTGAAGTTAGAATCTTTATGTAGCCTGACTTGACTGAACTTGGTTTCTGTAGTAACTTAGGGAGGGAAATGAACTCATGTGCACACACTTGGATCTTCAGTTTATCGAAAGTTTGGTCTATCCTTTGGTTCTGATTCTTTGAATCTCTGCATTCTGACTTGTTTGTTTGATAGTGAGATTGAAACCAGAGATTTTGGGTTCTGGATTCTTGTTCATCATCAAATGCTCTGGAGCATTTTCCCAGTGGAAGTCACTATTTGTTGTGTAGTTTTTCACACACACACCCCGCTGTAAGCAGGGACCCCTTTTTTCACTTTTTTTGGTTTTCTGGCCCTTTCTTTTTGGGTTTTGTCTTACCTTGGGCATGGTGCTTGAATGTTTATTTTTAATGCCTAAGTGTTTTCCCAAGGATGTTCATTGAAAATCTTGAGTTTTGATTGAATTTTGGGCTTTTGCCCCAATTCGGGATTTTCTACCTTGGTCGGATTTTCTCGGATCCTGCTTGAACTCCGGTTGGACCTGGCTGTTCGGGAATTTTGGTTCTTTGCAGATTTCCGCGTGGACCGAATTTTTCTAGATTCTGCCCTATCGTCGACTTCCCAGGCTTCATGACTGTCTTTTCGAGTGCATTAATGGCTTTGTACATGCTTTGAAGGCTAGATCCTACTTGATTTCTAAGATCTTTTGCGCCTTTATGTTCACTATTTGCCATCATTTGAGCTAAGAAGTGCTTTCCTGTGATTGATTGACTTTTTTTTGAACCATTTGAGCTTGCTTTGTTTGATTTGGTGGTGGTTTCTGGTGCGTCCTCACCTGTGTTCACTATGGACATCCTTGGGCTTTATGTTTGTTGCTTCTGCAACCAATTTCTGCTTCATAATGGTATGTTCCTGATTGATCTACTTTGATTTGATTTATGAATGGCACGTTCATTTTTGTGGGGGCTTGTAGGATTTGGCTTCCTGTGTGTTTATTTATTTTGTGCTAGGAGGTTGTTCACTGTTGTGTCTTTATTGTCTCCTGGGTGAGTTTTGAGCTCATGTGTTCATCTGCATTCTGATGCATCTTGCCTGAGAGTAATTCATAAACCCTAGCGGTGGCTTAACTGTTGAAACAACTAAATTCTAGGCTAGCCTGTGTGCTAATGGTAGGTGAATGGGGTTTAAACCTAGGGCAATGCCATATCAGAAGATTTCATCTTAGGATTGACCAAGAATACAAGGAATTCATGAAGATCCCATCCCTAGCTTGCCCTAGTTTAGTCTTGTCGAAATCCGTAGTTGATTCCGTGTGTAGGTGAAATTGTGTCTTAGTGTTGCAGTTCAGGACTGTCCATCTCTTCTGGATTTCCTTCGTGGTAACCATCCGTCTTTCGCTGAGACATCATATCGATCACCTAGGGGTTTGTCGAAACAGTCTTCATTTTCACTGTCGGGTTGCCGTAACCCTTCGAGTTCAGGGAAACCTCATGTGGATCGCCCTGCATTTCACCGAGGATGCCTTCTCGGTCTGTATTTGGTCACCCAAACAAAGTCATGCTTTCGCCGAAGTCTTCCTGTCGGCAAGATAAACTAAGTTGTTGAGATGTCATAGCGACTCCCAAAGGCCTTGTTGTTTCCCGTTCTGTCGCTGTAACTTTCACCTTCGGTGAGACCTTGTACCAAGTACCACAGGCTTTGCCAAAGTCTGTTTGTTAGGGAGACATCTATCTTTCGCCGAGACCTCTCTGCAAGATTCTGAGCTCCTGCCGATGCCTTCCCTTCGCTATGACTATCGCAGTTTTCCAGGACATTATGGCGAAGCCTTCTGTTCTTAGTTAGCCCATTCCTTTTTGTCGGGACCTTTTCCGAATTCAAATCAAGCCTTAGTCGGCATAGCACCATCACCTTGCTGGAACCTCCTATCAATAAACTACTAGTCTGGCCAGGGTGTTTTCTTGGGCCCACCGGTCAGTGAGACATGTAACCTTCACTGAGACCTTACCCCAACCACACCTGGCTCATCCTGATTTGAATGCTATGTTCCCCTTCACCAAGACCTCACACCAAAGCTGCTGTGTCTTGGCGAGACCTAATTTTCTAATGACCTTTCAGTGTGATGTTTGTCTTTCGCTGAGACTTCTCTGTGAGACTCTAACTTGTGCGGAAGCCCTCACTCCGGATTCTTGTCTGGTTTGGAACTTTGTGCTACCTGCGAATGTCTGTCAGGTCTGGATTTCTCTGAAATCCGATGTCTCCCAGATCTCCCGAGCATCAAATTTGGCTCGTTCTCTACAGAAATCTGTCCCTCATGGATTTTTCTGAAATTTGGTGAAAAATGAAGGAACATGAAACAATTGGATTCATTTGTAATTTGTGCTGCATTTGATGATTATTCTGTGTCATGTTTCAATCTCTCACGTGGTCTACTAATAAAAAATGATCAAATTTAAGGATTATGTAGGTGTTTCTTGGTTGCTCCATTGGAATCCGAGCAGACTGGAATTTTCCAAAATTCCTCTCTGGCCCAGATTCCACGAGTTTCCTTGAAACCCAAAATTTGTTGTTGGAATTTTACAAGGATTTCAACAACACCTTGACTATATGAGACACATTCTAATGGTGTTTTGATGGATTAACCTTGCTTTCCTATGATTCTAATTATGTTTTCATGATGAATGTAGGCTGAATCAAGTAAGGCGGCAGCTGGTTCCTCATTGTCTGATGCAGAGAGGATCAAGTTGGACATTAAGAGCAAGGTCCCTGAGAGTAAGATCACTTTTATCTAGTCAGAAGTTACCGATACAAATGTTGGCCTCTAGGACTATGAGGAATTTAAAGAAAGAATGTTAGTTGAGGATCCTCCTTTGGTGACTAGAAGAATGAAAGAGTCAGGTCTGTCCCATGTGGCTGGTTTCCCTTCAACAGTGCAATGCTATGAGCTGGTCCTTGAGTGCGCTAGGCACTATGATCAAGACACACAGAGGATAATTGGTCCTCAAGGGAGAATTATTGCAAATCTCAACTCGGTCTCTATTGCCCAGACCTTCAATATTCTAGAACGGTCTCATGTTGTGGGATTCACTATTCAAGTAGCCCAGGAGTTCCACGACGATCAGACTATGAAGTCACAATAGCTAATTAACTCCTGGTTGGAGAAGCCTAAGTCCCATTATTCCAAACTACCCAAACAGCTATTCATAGCCAAATTCAAGGAGTACTATGATGCCATCACCTTTCTTATCCTGAGGTCGATGCTCCTGTGCCCAAAAGGAAAAGAATTGTCAAGTTATCAGAAAAGGCTAGCTCCAAGGTTGGTGGAAATGTTGCCCCACCTATGATAGATGTTGAAAGCTCAAAGGAGAAGGCCAAAGTGTGTGCAAAGAAGTCTAGGACTCCTTCTCCTAAAGATAGTGTGCCTAAGGTGGACCTACCGCCAGTGTTTTCTCATGAGGAACAACATGATGATGTGCCTCCCGTCTATGAAGTTCAAGGCAAGCGAAGCAAGGAAGAAGATGTTGAGGATCCAAATGGAGAGGAAGAATTGCATGAAGGGGAACTCCACAATGCAGAGGCAGAAATTGAAAGGATAGTGAAGTCCCCTATTGTTGCAAGTGCAGATTCTCCTATCAAAACTAAGGCGGTTGAATCTCCTCCAAGGAAAGTAGAGGCAAAAATGGTCCCATCACCTGAGCAGGAGCAAGAGCCTGTTGAAGAAGAAGAAAGTAAGGCCGATGAAACTCTAGATAAACAAATTTTGAATGAGGAAATAGCAGAAGATCTACAAAATGTGAAGAAATAGGCTAAGGAGCAATTAGATCTTGTTGTCCTTGAATGGCTTGACAGGGAAATAAGGAGAAAATAGGTGGTTGTGGAAGATAGTCCACCAAATTGGGATGCATTGCTTGCTAGGATTGGAAAAGATAAAGGTAAAAAGAAAGCTAGAGTGATCTCGAGAGTTGAAAGGGGTGAGGCACATAATAAGGTTGTTCATGTTGCTACCCCTGTCCCAGATAAAAATAGAGATGATGTGGCTAGAAGTGATTACAATATGCAAACTTTCAATCTTGGGCCTACATTGGTTGAGCAGGACATTGAGGATTATGAGGGCTCCAGTGCAGTCATTATGGATAGGTTGAGAATGGAAGTAAAAACCAAGCATGAACTAAAGAGAGAGAATGAGAATCTCAAGAAGTGCTTGGAGGAATTTATGAAGCCACTACAGTCAATCAATCCCTCTTCCTCTACTTCCAATCCTCTGCCTCAAGAGACCATAACTGAGCTTGAAAAGATGAAGGCTTCCACCCTTGCCACTGTGAATTGGTTGAAAGGAGTACAAATTAAGGGTGATGAAGCTATCAAGGAGGTTTTATCAGTCGGTAAGGAGGCTGTCATGACCATTGAATGGTTGAAACAGGTAATGGCATAGGATAAAGAGGACACTGACCTCATGCTACAGAAAACTAGGACCCTAATGGAATACACCCGGGACAAGTTGGTGAGCGATGAAATTCTTCCTTCTTCTAGAGCTTTTGAGCCATGGGAATGGTTTGAAATGTTGCAAATCTAGTAGAAAGTGTTGAGGAAAGTTTACAAACAGAGAAAGCACATTGATGACACCCTAGCTGGTGTCTATGATAGCTCAATTACTTTTTTTGAAATTATGACAAGACGAAGGAAAATCACGCTCAGGTATTTGAATTTTGAGTAGTTGAAAGAGTGGTGGCATGATGTCTATGCACCACTTGATGATGGATCTGTCTCCGAGCACCAACTGGATGATGCGGCCACCTACCTCGTAGTTATTGATAATCATGTAACATGTAAGGTCGACTGGGATAGGTTAGTCAAACACTCAAGGGAGGAGATTACGTCCATTGAGAGGTGACTTAGGGTTCTACCGGTGCCACCTGTGGTCGACTTATTTGTGGCATTCTTCAGGCTACACGAGGGGTGAGTTTGACGCAAGGACAACAGGGAAAAGAGCTAATGATGGGAGATGACACGATTTGTGCTTCCCCATTATCTTCCCATGTGACGACTAGGTTGCATCATAGATCCAGGGCTGACCTCGATGGGATGTGCATTTATTGCCTATTTGACCCATTTTGACAACTTTCTTGGCTGGGTGGTTGCGTAGAGTTATTGTTGTGAAACCCTTGCTTGGCTGGTAGATTTCTCTGGATCTTCTATTTATTGGGCATTTGGCCTCTTTGTAAAGGGTTAGAAATAGTTGGAAGAATTAGATAGTTGTAAATAGTTCAAACTTGTAATCAGAATATAGAAGTAGGGTAAATTAGCAGGTAGTGACCCTCAAGCAAATATTGTAACATAAAGCTAAGATTGTTGCTACAGTGAACATTTCGAATGCAAATAGTGACATTGTGATTTGGTGCCATATTTGTGTTCTCTTGTTTTGCATGGTTTTAGCCATTCCATCTTTAAACTTGCTTTGAGTTGGTAAATATCTAGATAGATTCGATTTGATAATGTTTGTGATCTGATACTCAAATGTTGTAGCAATCCTTCGGTCCATACTTTTCGCAACCAACTAATTGTTAGTTGCTTTGCAAAGTTAGCCTAGACTTTATATTCCTTGTGCTTAGTTCAATCATGAATGTTGTTCATTTCAGCTACAATAGGGTTATTTGAATGCCTGTTCATGGTTTGAAAATCTTAAGAGCCTTAGAAGATTGCATTGTTTTCTATAAGGTAGCAGATTTATGTGGGTGAAGCAGAAATCAGTTTAGAAGGATTGGTCCATTTTGGGTATTGGTTACTCTCATTGTTAATCTTATGAGTAATATTAGATTTAGAAATCTCTCTGAAACCCTCACTCTTTTGCTATTTCTTTGATTATTGGGTAAAAGTTAGGATTGAAGTGTCATCAGTTCGTTAAATCTAACAAAATCAATTCAATAGCTTGCTTGTAGTAAGGTCCCATTGTGATTACCATCAATTTCACATTTATCACTGAGTTGTTTATGCATTTTCAAGACCTGACATGAATACCTTGAGGTTATCTCTTGAGGCTTGCTGATAGAGATTTACCTTTTAAGAAAGATAGGATATTGCATCATCTATGTGTTGTTGTGTAGAAAACAATGATCAACAAGTACCTCAGATGTTATGCATGATGCTCTAAAGATCGACCATTTAGGGGAGTGTGGAAGGGAGCTACTAGGTCACTTTCATAGGATTTTCATTAGAAACAACATTGGAGGGATGACAACCCACAAACGGCGATCTGAATGAGTGAACCCACAGTGAGCTCAAAGACCCAGTTTAGGTCTTAGCAACCTTCAAGTTTGGTAAAGGAAGAATCGTCTATGGAACTTGCCATGTGGAAGGACACAAGCACATGGATGTTTGAGAATGATGGTAGGGAAATAGCCACCTACATGTGGCCACCCACGTGAACTGGCCTACAAAGAACTTTCAACTTAGTCTTTTAGGTGCTAGGAAATTTTGGAATGACAATGAAGGAGATGGAGTTTGCATGGTAGGAAGACGAGATGGCTTCGCCGCTAAGTAGTGAAACTCGAGAAATGATGAACCACATTCCATGGTTTGCAAACAATTATCCACAAACTCTTTAGACTTGGTCAAAGTTTGGGTGATTGGCCGCAAAGGTGACAACGGGACCTGCGATGTGAAAGGCGGTCAGGATTATGTCGTTGACTAACAACAAACAAAAGGCAGCGGTCCACAAGCAAACATCTGCATGGCCACTCCCGCATGGGGTAGAGGCTTCACCATTTTTCTAAGGGTTTCCTTAGTTCAACCAGGATGGCAATGGAAAGGGTGCAGGCTGCAAAAGTGGCTATGACACATGGAGAATGGTGATAGAATGATGAGATTCCACATGACTTCTAGGGCACCATTTGAGTGATTTTAAGTGAGATTTTGAAGTGCTAGGAGTGGATTCTTCCTACATAACTAACTATTGCGACGAATACTGGGAGATTTAAGGTTTACTTTGAGGATTTTAACATTAATTTACAAACCCTAGCTAAGGAAAAACACACATTTGAAATTTCAAATGCAAGCTTACCCGAAAAAACACAATAGCTTGAATGCAGCCTTAGTTTTGATCCGATGGGAGATTTTGCAAGCGTTGGGTCTTCATTCTCCATTTTCCTTTTCAAAAATTTGAAAATGCATCAGTGAAAATGATAGGTGTAGGTGCATATTTATAAGCAAAGGTTCATTTATTTCACACATTTAATCCTACATATAGCGATAAGCAAGGCAGTTGGAGCTGCGGAGATCCGATGTGGCACGACCATCAGATGGTGAATAGAGATGCAGAGCCCACCATGCAAGAGGATGTCCAGTTCCAGCCATTAGTTAAGCAACAAAGAGAAGGAAATGACTCGCAAAGGTGGGTCCACAGGACCTGGAGGACGTTGAGGCAAAAGACCAAAGGAAAATTGTAGGGGCATTTCCATAAGAGCCAAAGACTTAGGGAATTTTGGGGTGATGAATTTTGGCCATTAGGAAATTGGTGTCTTTAGTGCACTTGACCACTTTAAGCTTAGAAATGGGGGCATGCAAATGAGGCAAAGGTGAAAGTGACCTGGTGAAGATGAAATGGAGAGAGGGTGTCCCCAGTTCGAATGGGGTGTGTGTGCAATAGGCACAACAAATGGCGACTCTGTTGGGAGAATGCTACTAAGCATTCTAAGGGTAAAGATTCATTTGAAACCCAAAATCTTTGGTTTTGCAGACTAGAAGCTAGATTCCTTAAGAAAACTAGGAACTTAAAGGAGGATGGGATCCTTAGTTGAATCAGGTCAAGGGGTACCTCATAAGTGTATGCAATGAGTTTATTTCCCTTCTTCAGAGACCATAATGAATAGTAGTTAATCAGCTAAGGCAAGTTACGTAAATCATCTGACCCCAAAAGTAACCTCGACATTGCTTCGTTGCTAGTCAGGTGTCCATAGCCCCGACAGAGTTATCATTGTGACTTGGTGAATATTGCTCTATTTCCAGTCGTGCATCCATAGCCCCAGAAGAGTTGTCCTCACACCCACATAGTTGCTTGTTTTAACATTTTCTTTTCTCTTTCCTTTTAATATTTTTTTTTATACTCTTTTTGTGATCAACTACATAAGTATTGAAGCTTATAGTGGGTTTGGAATCACAGTGGTCACTGGAGTAAACTTATGATTTTTAACTTTCCTAAACCTCATAAAAACTATCATATAGCTATTCAGAAATATTTGAGACGTATTTTTTGAGTGTGATCTGAGATAAATGTGAGGAGATTCAAATAAGGGTTCTATCCTAGATCAAGTTGGAGTTCAAGTAAAGAAACCCACTTCATGGGAGTAGTCAAAAATCAATAATAATGGATGAAGACTTATCCAAAGAACAAATGGGAGCGGGCAGCAAAGTGGGCCTTCTGATGAGCCAAGCACGACCACCTTATCAAAACAGAGAGACACCCTCAACAAAACAAGAGTCAAAAAAGTGAACAAAAGTAAGGTGAAGGAAAAGTAGCAAAGCAAAAGAACCTACCCTAACTATATACAACTATATACAAAGAGTGAGCTTGATGAGCTTAAGCAAGGAAATAATGCTTGAGGTATTACCCGTTGACAGGCAATGGGATATCCTCTCTAGTTAGTGTTTTGAGGTGAAAGGAATTATCACCTAGAATCTCATAAATTTGAAAGGGGCCAAGCCAGAGTTTGTCGAATTTATCATGTCTCCCTTTCTTCTCATGGGCCCTATCCCAATAGAGGACTAAATCTACAATCCTAAAGGTCTTTACTTTCGCTCGGCAATTGAACAATCTTTTGACTACACCCTAGTGTTTGGAAAAAATTTCTATTGCTTAATCATGAACTTCTAAATGCAATAATTCAGCCAAATGGGCTTCTTGACGTTCTCCATCCTCATAATATGTTTTGATGAATAGGAGCATGGGGATCTTGAGGTGAATTGGGAAAATAGGCTCTAGGCCATAAATGCGATGAAACAAGGAATTACCCAAGGTAGTCTTATGGCACATGCAATCTGCCCATAAGGAAAAACACGGTTGAGTGTGCTAGTCTTTGGGATTCTTGTCAAGTAGCTTCCTAATCACAATCAAAAGATTTTTGCTTGTGGATTCAACTAGGCCATTTACTTTAGGGTAGTAATTGGAGGATTATTTAAGTGTGATTCCATAATCGAAATCCAAACTAGCAAATTTAAGGGACAAAAGGTGGGACCATTGTCACACACAAGGGAAAATGAGAAACCAAAGTGATTCAAAATAAAACTTTCTAAGAAATTAGTAACTACTTTAGTTGTGTATTGCCTACATGTTATTGCTTCTGTATATCTAGTGCAATAATTAGAAGTAGTCATAATGTATCTGTGTCTTGTAGAGGATGGTGGGATTATCGAACCTATGAAGTTGATTTTCCATTGAGCAAAGTGCCTTACCTCTGCGACGGGTTGGAGATGGACAACAACATTCCTTTCCTAGGTGGCAGCAATTTGGCAGATATGACAGGTTCTAATGTGGTTGTGTGCATCCTTGAATAGTTTCAACTAGTAGTATCTTGCTCACAATAGCTGATGAGCAGTGGAAGGATCAGATCTATGGCTAGTGCCAAATTTATCATGAAATTGCCTTAGCACTTTAGTTGCTTCTTCTTTTCCAAGGCATATGAGATAGATCCCTTCATGATTTATCTTGTATAGTATGGATCCTTGCAACATATAGCTATTGATATTCAATCTCAGAGCACATCTTTGTACTCTTTACAACCATGATGGGCACTTGTTTCTTAGTAAATAATAAATGATGTCATCTTACCACTCTCTTAGAGAGACATCCTCTAGCTGGTATAGCTACACGATAAGCTCAGGCCTAGTTTCTGCCATTATTTGAGTAAGGGCTTGTCCTCAGACCAACTTCATGGGCTGAATCTCCATGTTGTATTCCTATAATAATGTGACCCATTTTTCTCTTCTTTCTCCTAACTCATTTTGCATTAATAGAGTCTTGACTGTTGGGTCTGGGATGATTGCAAACACCTTGTTCCTTAAGATATAGTGCCTAAAATTCTTAACTCCTCTAACCAAAGCATATGCCTATTTTTCAACATTGTGATAACGTAATTCTACATCTTTCAATGTAGCGCTCATGAATGCAATAGGGTGTTCATTCCTTTCATTATCTTTCTGTGTTAACATGCTAGCACAAGAGTGATATGAAGCAAACAAATAGATGTAGAAGGGCTTCAGATAATCTAGACTAACCAGCACTAGAGCATCAACAATAGCCCTCTTGATTTCTTCAAAATCCTACTTGGCTTCTAGTTTCCACTCCACTTTAGCATCTTGTTTGAGCATGGCATTTAGGGGCTTGACGATTTTAGCAAAGCTCATGATGAACTTCGACAAAGTTGATTTTTCCAAAGAAAGACTTCATTTATTTCTTGTTTCCTGGGAGTTGAATCTTTAATATGGCCTAGATGCATTTTGGATCAATTAAGATCTCTATCTTTGAGATAACATGTCCCAACAATTTTCCCTTAGTAAGCTCGAAGATGTATTTCTTTGGGTTCAACGAGATGCCAAATTCTCTACATTTCTAAAAAATCTTGCATAAATCAGAGACATGGTCCCCTCTTTTCTTATAGAACATGAAGTCATCCATATAGATGATGATACACTTGCCAATGAGGTCCTTAGAGGTAATTTCCATGGCATGCTAAAATGTGGCGTTGATGTTGATTAATCCAAACAACATCCTTCTATATGCAAATGTTCCCTATTTTGTAGTAAATGTTGTTTTATGCCTATCTTCATATTGCACCATCACCTGGTTATATCCTGAGTAACCGTCTAGAAACGACATCATTTGAGATCCATTAACTATTTGCAATACCTCATCTAGTGAGGGCACTAGATAATTATCCTTTTCAAAAAATTTATTCAGATTCCAGAAGCCAACACATAATCTGATCTCTCCATTATTTTTTATGACCAAAACTAAATTTTCCACCCATGTGGAATGCCTAATTTGGAAGATAATTCTAGCTAACAACAATTTCTGACCCTCTTTGTAGATAATTGGTTCAAGCAATGGATTGATTAGGCATTGACATTGTCGGAAAGGCCTCACATTTGGCTTGAGGGGAATGGTGTGAGTGATAATTGAGGTATCATATGTTTTCAAGGCTTCATAGCCCCAAGAAATCATATCATGATAGGTCTGCAAGGCATCAATGATTCCCTTTCTTTCTTCTGGTGTGCAAAATTTTTCTATGAACACATTTTTAACCTTTTTGACCGTTCCCACATTATGGGAGTCACACTGATTATCTATTGATTCCTTCTTAGTTTGCTGGTCCTAATCCCTAATTTGATCTAATTCATACATTCTCTCTTGCTGGACCATACCTCATCGTATTGTATTTGTTTTGAGGTTGATAACCCCTTCTAAATCAAAATCATCCACCTTTGGTTCCATCTTATCAATGATTTGGGTTGTAAATACATTGGAACTTGTGATGAAATCAAGGATGTGCTTATCATCATTAAAAAATTGGAAATTGGTGACATTTTTAGGCATTGATGGGGTAGAGGTAAGCTCTACAATGAATTTATTCAAGCTGGTTAAACACAGAGGCTAAAGGGTGCTTGTTTCTTGGGCCAATGCATTGGTAGTTTGGTTTTTTCTTTGAGGGATTAGCTGAATATTGAATGCATCTAAGCATTCTATGAGATCCCATACCCCATGTCTATAGTTTTCCAACCTTCTATCATGACAAGAGTATATTTTCCTAACTTGTTTCACTACCAGCTCAGAATCACACTTGTAGCATTTTGACTTTTTTTCCTAATGCCATCAATAGTCCATGAACCAATGCCTCGTATTCTGCTACATTATTTGTACTATAAAATTGGAGTCTATGGGCAACAAAATATGTCTTACCCCTAGGACTGATGACTTTAAAGTCCACTCCTGCCCCTTGCTTGGATTTGGACCCATCAAATTGAAACTTCCAAAACTTGGAAGAGTCTTCAACCCTAAAGCCAATCAAGCACACTTCCTTCCTTGATTTTGTATCTACTTTTGTATCCTTAGATGGTTGCGTACTTGTAGGCTGGCTATAATCTTGTTGTCCCTCAACAGATTCCTTTGCAATGATCTACCTTTTGATATGTTCAACTGCTATTTAACAAAGGCAACATTTGAATTCAAAGTGGGCTGCATTATGTACCCTACACCAACTTGGCAGTAATAGCTCTTGAAAATTCATTGTGGTTCCCAAATCGAGCTAATCCTGTGCACATTTTTGCATAAATTCTTGGAATCCATCTAGCAATCCAAGTTTATCATCTTCACTAGATTCTTCATCCACGGATTTAATCTACACCTCTATACTATCAGGGACATAGATTAAGTTGGTGGGAGTACTGCACAATACAAGAAGGACCTCTTTGGCCACTTCCTCATCATGGAACCCTTAATCATCTTGATAGGCCACTGGAGAGTAATTTCGCAACTTTGTCTCTATGAATAGCACCTTGTTTGTGTTATTATATTCCATGATCATAAACTTCATTTGAGGCTCTTGATCGATGCAAATTTGGTTTGGATCCCCCTTCCAAGGAAGCCATAGGTGGGAATAATTTAGAGAAGCATAAACATTTAAAGCACAGGTGAAATCCCTTCTGAGTATGATGTTGTAGGTGTTCGAGATATTAACAACCTAAATATCTATAACCTGTTGGACTCTTGGATCTACTCCAATCTACATGGGTATTTTGTTCAATTCCCTGACTATGTTCACTTTTGTCTTATCTAGCTGAGTTACCTTTCATCGGGAGGGGGTAGGAGTTATTCCTAAGGCTTTACATACTGTAAATGACATGACATTGGTTGAAGCTCTTGAATCTAGTAAACAGTTATGCAAATTCTTGCCAAATATTCGGATTGTCATTAGGAAGGGGGCATCTCCAATTTTCCTTGGAACATCCCTATCGAAACATCAACTTGTCCAACTTTGGCCTTATCCTTATCATTGTTCTTATCCTTGACTTGTGCTTGATTTTTCTCTTTGGTGAGAGTTTAATTTGATGACTGATTTTTGTTGACTTGCTGATTTGGGGGCTGATTGGGCTTCTTTCCCAAGATTTCCCTAATTGTAGGCTCGTTGTTTAGGGTATCAAAAGAAACTCTTTTGGTGGGTATTTCTTGGGCTGATTTGGATGGAGTAGTCCCATTGATCATTCTAAAGAAGGCATTCTTAACAACTGGGGCCTGAAGTAATTCAAAAGTTGAGAGGCTCAATTTAACCTTCTTGAATTCTTTGGCTATGTATTCCCCCATTTTTTCAACCTCTACCTCGAAAGATTTTCCTTGGGAGGAACTAGTTGGTTGATCATGATTTTGATTTGGTTTCCTATTCCTATTGAAGTATTGGGTAGGCACATGGGGATATGTGGGATTATTGCTAGCATTAGGATTAGGTGGGGTACTAAAGTTGTTGGGAGGAGTAGAAGTCATGAAAGGACCACCAACCTATCTATTCCTTAGGTTATAGGGGGTTTCTCTTTTGTGGAAAATTTGGAATTCATCCTCATGAGGTTCTTCCCCATCTACTAGACCATTATCTACCGAATCAAAGAGTTGAGATAAAGTATCATCGTTACTCACCTCTTTTTCTTATTCACCTTTTGGGGAAGCCTCCTTCTTGGGCAAGTTTCTTTCACTTTTTGGGAAAGGAGCCTGATTGACCACCAGTACCGAGGAAATGTATGGCTCTTAAGGAACTAATTCTTGACAACCTGAACCATCAACCACATTTTGGACTTCAACTTGAATTTTTTTTGTGACGGTTTGAAATTTTGGGCAATCCAATTTTGAATGCATGGTTTTCTTGTGGATCTAGCACCATCTGGATAAGGTAGCTTTACTAGATAGACCCTGCTCATAGACTTATCTGTGCTTGTTGGTTGATTAAGAGGTGTAGGGACACCTCTATTGTTTGGCCTTGTGTTCCATGTTCAATTCTACCTTTGTGTGGGCCTTCTGTCAATGTTTTGTCTATACTTCTGTCCTCTTTCGTAATTCTTCCTAGAAGGGGTACCCAAATCATGATTGTCCCAATTGAGATTAGCTTGAATACTCCTTTGAGATGCTTGCAACTAGTTGTTTTTGTTCCTCAACTACATGATCTCCATAGATAATTTCTGTACCATTTCAGTCAATTCATAAATCTGGTCTTTCTTCATGTTATTCTGCTACGGTACTGAGTTTTGAAGGAAGATTAACTGAATCGAAGGTTGATTCTGCTATGCAGGTGGGAATTCTAAATTTTGCAAGTATTTAGGTACTTGAGGCTATTGGGAATAAGCATGTTGTTGTCGAGGTTGTGAATAGTGAGGCACTTGGTTTAGGGGCCGCCCTGGATGCGACACTATTGGTAGTTGAGGGACTTGATTCAACATCGTCATTTGATGAGCTAAGGCTTGGGTAATTCCTTGGATTTGAGTTGGATGAGTGGCTGGTACCAATTAAGGAAATATACCTACAATGTGTTGCCCCAATTTTGTGCTTGCTTTTACTACTTTTGCATATGCATCCACCAGCCTGGTGGGCAGTAGACACATCCTTTTCACCAATGTGGATGTGAGATCATCCAAGGTTGCGTAATAGACTAGCCTTATTGAGGAATCATCAACCACATAGGGTGGTTGTAACTTCATGTAATCTCTATGGAATCAGTCATTGAAAGAGCTGATTGGTTCATTGGCTTCCCTCCTAGCAGACATGAACTATTGGTATAACTCGGAGGGGCTGTCAGGAAGTTTGAATTTCTATAGAAATGTGTCCTTCAATGGTGCAGGAGCACCCAGGGCCTTCAAGGAGCATGTCAAGAACCAGGAGAGTGCAAGGGTCAAGAGGACCTTCCAATCATGTCAAAGCATCAATTATGATGTATTGGAGCCTATAATGGCATTTGGGTTGAATGAGTGTAATGAGAATGTTCAAAGTTTCAAGGTTCCTGATAAGGAATTTGGATTAAAAATGCAATGTAAGGGAAAATTAGGTTCTAGGGGTTTTGATTAATGATATTATGCTTAAATAGGTCAAATAAACTTGGATAGTGAATATCCAATGGTTTTTAGGTGATAGATTTTAATAAATCTCTAGTTTGTAATTTCAAATTTTTAAATTTTAGTTTAGGCGGGAAAAGGAGTTTTAGGTGTTTTAGAGGTAATTATGCATTGTAATCAATTCCAATCAGTTGGATCAGTTGGGGGATGGTTCTATAACCCCAAAATGGTCATTTTTACGGAGGTTGGGCGTTTGGAGAAGTGACTGTACGGACTGCTACAGAAAATAGTGAAAAAACATAGTTTTCTTGCATTTTCTTGAGTCTTTTTGATGATCTATTGATTCCTTTTGAATTTATAATCAATTGGATGGTTCAAGAACCTGTATTTACTTTCAATTAACCTCTTGAATGATCTGATACATGTTTATAATCAGTTCTTTGCATTATATTGCTGACTGTCCTAAAAAAAGTGCAGATTTTTCACTAATTTTGGTGATTTTCATGGATGATTGATCCATTTCAAGGTAGAATGCTGCTGTGACCTATGAAATGGATCATTCCTAACATATATCATACATATTTAACCAAATAATGTGCAGGAAGGAATAATATCAAGGTGTACACCAAGTTGTCAAAGGGAAAAGTGCTTGAAGATGGAGGCTAGGGTGTAGCAGCAGAAGATCTGCCTTAATGAGGGGAATGTTTTTGAGTTTGGATCAACTAAATATGTTGTCCTAATGGTGTAGAGTCAATGAGAAAGTTCTGGAAGTGATTGGAAGGTTAGTTTTCAAGAAGCCCTAGTTTTTGAGGCAAGCTGAGGAGGGGTTTGTGCTGGAGCGTGATAGATGTGTCATAGAGGGATAAAAACTTGGATTACTTGGTTTTGAGTCATTTTAGGAGACTGCTGAAAGTTTCATGGTCAGGGGAAAATTTAAAGAGGGGTTGCTTTGTAAAATAGGGCTAATTAGGCCTAATTTTAAGGAAACATCAGGGTTTGAAGTGAGGTTGTCTGAAACAATTGATGCCAAGGAGTTGACATGATGTTTTTCATCAC
The DNA here is from genome assembly GCA_007258455.2 of Sequoia sempervirens. NCBI lineage: Eukaryota > Viridiplantae > Streptophyta > Pinopsida > Cupressales > Cupressaceae > Sequoia > Sequoia sempervirens. The sequence goes on from VDFB02083324.1 coordinate 22,202, forward strand.
AATCCACATCTGAAACCATCATTATATTGGAGGTTCATTTGCAAAATTTGAGGAAGAAGTCAAAAATCCATTGCCAAAGGCCTAATAGGCTAGATGGCTATGTGAGCAGCAAAAGAGAGTTTTGTATAAAATGGACGGTTAGGGCTTGAAACCCATTTGAATCAAGTTTGTTCAAGTCTTTTGAGATCATTTCAATGATTAGGAATCACAAGGGAGGCAGATAGGTCTTAAGTGCAAGGTGAAGGCCTTATTTCTAAGTTGGTGTCTAGTTGAGAGATTGAAGAACAAAACTTTGTTAATCTTAAATCTTTGTGTATCTTTTGAGATCCCTGACCCTCTGCATCATTCAATTGATCCCAAGTGGTGATAGATTTAGTCGGTAGATGAATGTACCAATAGAATGCATCTACCCCTAATGGGTAATGAAAAAGCCTACAAGCTATGTCTTCATGTTTTATTTGCATATCCTTCAAGGCTATTTGAAAGATCTTGATATGTTCTTCTACTGTCTTCTGTGGATCATGTGGGTGGAACTTGGTGCAGAAGCCTTCCAGGTTCTTTTGCATGTCATGGTAATCATTGAATGACAATGGGGATGGATTGTTATCCATCCAAGCCATTGTGGGAGGTAGAGGATATGTTAGTTTTGTTAGAGTGACCTGAGGCTACAAGGAAGCGACAATTGGGGTAATACCCTAGAAATGAAGTGCAGGGGCCAAGATAGCACCTCGACTGTGGGAGGTGGAAAGGAAGTTTGGAATGGATGAGTGGAAGGAATTGTTTTTGCAAGTGAAGGGGAGGAATGGGGTGGATGGATGGTGGATAGAAGGGGCTGAAGTGGATGCCTCTCCTTTCTTGGCTCTCTTAGCCTTGGTAGGGGTCTTGAGCTCTTGGAATTCTCCCTTTTTTGGTGTGGATCTAAACACTCTATGAAACCTTTGAGGGGAGAAGGAACCAATTCAATCCAGTTTAACTAAGAGACCCTCCTTCTAGCACCAATTATTTTTATGGGTACTAGGAGGAGAGGTAAGCATAAAATGAATGATGACCAGAGCAATGTGTTCTTTCCTCATTCAACCCTCCCTCTAGTGCCAGTTCTGTTGATGGGTGCTAGGAGGAGAGGCAAGCATAAAATGGATGATGATCAGAGCAATGTGTTCTTTCCTCATTCATCCCTCCTTCTAGTTCCAATTTTGTTGATGGGTGCTAGGAGGAGAGGGAAGCATAAAATGAATGATGGTTGGAGCAATGTGTTATTTCCTCATTCAACCCTCCTTCTAGTGCCAGTTCATTTGATGGGTGTTTTAGCACTTTTTCAACATAGGCAATGCACAAGTGCAATGCTTCTCTTGAAAGGTAATTTCTGCAACTAAGTTTTAAAAATCACCCCAAGGTCTCTTGGGTGTCAGGTCATGACAATGCTTAGAATTTTTTATTTGGTTGATGTGATTTTCTGGTAATCACAAAGGGAAATTATGGTTGCTAAGCTTGTAGGGAATTGCTTCTTCAAAGGGAGTTTTATAAATTCTGGAAATGTGGTGCAACTACTGCAAGTTCAGGGCAACAATCTAAAACTCCACTTTACTCATCAAGTTTGACTTTGTTGTGATGCTATATTTTTATTTAAAATCAATTTTCAAAGAAAAGTCAGAAGGGAAAAGGGATGAGAATTTTCCTAAACTTGCAACTAATGTTGAACAGTAACAATTGAGGATGCTACAGTGGACAACCTTCCTAGAACTAAGTTCCACTTAACCAATGAAAACCTATAGTCTCATGAAACAAGTGAAATCTTCTAAGGTCTGTGGATTTTCAACTATCCATTCACCATTAAAGCATGGACAATAGATGAACTTAAGTGCAACAATATGAATAATGTTCACACTAACTTTACACAATTGTTCATCATCAACAAACAACAAAAAGTATGAACAAGGAAGATATCAACACTGTAGCATTCCTCGCCATTAGATTGTGGCATAAGCTAACAACTAAAAGAAATATAAAACTAAAACAACAAAGCAAAAATCTAATATTGAGGAGATGAATCATGCACACATGTGAAGAAACACAAGAACCCATCAAAATAATGCAATTCTCATTAAGTTTTTGTAGCATACCTTTATACAAAAACTCAACTCTCTCTTTTAAAATGAGAGGAGACCCCTATTTATAGTTTTCCTAAAGAAAAATGAATGGACAAGATTAATTTTCATTGTGTGGATCAGATTCATTTTACATTAGGGTTTCACCTACCCCTAAATATATGACAATATAAAATACATCTTTTGTCTTTTCCCTATTTCATTATCCAGTGACCTTGGCATTGTAGTAGCTTTGTCCTATAGTGGCTACCTCCTTTTGCAACTACTTTGACAAATATTTATCATCTAGGATGGGCTTTCCTACATTCTTCTAGAGAGTAGCATACTCCATGAATTTCCTAATTAGACAATGGAGGTTATCCCATTCCATGATGTTAGATTGAAGGGTTTGGAAGGATATCTTCTTAAGTCTCCTAGTGATCTACTCCTAGCTATTAGATCATTTAGGGGCTGCTTTGATGACTTGCTCAGAATATGCGAAAGCCCGTGCATAAAAGTCCACAAATTCTGGTGACAGTGTATCTGTAGCCCCCTGCTCCATCTTCTTGTGGAAGAATGGCTTGATCTTCTCTGGATCTATATCTAGCGTAGGCATCTCATAGTTTGTCATCATTTTCAGGTAATCTTCATTGTCAGCCTGAAGTTCCACAACCCATTCAAGGTCAAGTTCTAACTCATACAAAGACTTCTCTAGGACATATTTCCTATAATCAAGGTCCATTTTCCATGTTTCTACTAACCACTGATTTTCCTTTAGGAGCTCCAGTTTCTATTCCCATATTGCCCATGAGAGTTTAGGATGCATTCAAGCATAGGATACGTGATCCTATATAGCTTGGAGAACCGATTTGCTCATGTTTATCATTTTTTCTATCTGCTTTTGCAACCCTCAAAACTTATTGAATTCCCTGGCAGCATGGCAGATGCCCATGTCATCATTGTATATTACCTTGTTGAACCAATATGTCATGGAATTAGTCTAGTTCTTCATCTTTTCCATTCTATTTAGCTCCTCTTAGGAGAGGAGAGTAGGCACGGATGATGTTGTGGGGGCCTCTTCTTCCATAGATTCCTATTGTTGAATATAGGTAGTGAGATCTACCACTTGTTGCATGATGGTGGCCATGGATCCTTGGAATTCATCTATTATCTTCTCACGTGTTGTCATGCCTAGATAGATTGTGGATATGTTATAACTTTGACCTTGCACAATGCTCGTATCTTTGTCTACTACAGGGGTAGTAATTTGCACCATTTGGTATCCAGAGGCATCTACCATGATGTGAGAGTGAACTCTAGGCTTCTTCTCCTTTTGTGTCTTCATTTGTGCCTTGGCCAATATTTCCTCAAGTCAAGCCTTTGGATCAATGGCCATAGGAGTCTTCCTTGGCAATTGTATCTCTAGCCAACTAGGCACCTTATTTTTCCCCTTGGGTGATTCACGATCACCCTTCTCTCTTTGTTCATTCTGAGGCTGCTCCTTGTCATTGCCAGTGGCTTCTTGATCAATCTCTTCTTCTTCATTTGAGTCTTCTATTTGCATGGTTTTCCCTCTGTCTATCTCATTGGGAGCTAAATTTTCCTTGATGATTCCTTCTCCTTGGGGTGCCTTTTTTTGCATGCTTGAGCTCAACATGGTGCTCAAGCTCGGGGCTCTTTCTTAGCACATCTTCTTCTTCCTCTTTTTCTTCCTCCTTTTCAAGAGCTGTATCTTCTTCCTAGACCAGGCCCTTGTCTTGGCCAATTGGTGGAGGCTCTTCGAGTATTTCCACATCTACATCTATGTTAGCTTTTTCTTCAAAGATGGGTCCTGATGAGCTCGAAATATGCTCATAATTTAAATATTATGATGTATTTTTAATACCCTTACTCTTATTGGTGATGGTTGTTTTAACTCTTTGATTAAAGGCTTTTTATCTAAAATTAGGTAGTATCCTATAGCAACACATTCCTATATTCCTACAACTTAACATCTCTATATGTCTGTATTTATTGTCCTGTTTGACCTCCCGTATGACTGATATAATGCATGTGGTTTTTGGATAATGAAATGGATTTAATATGTGATTAATGAATGTGTATCGTGTTATTTTCCACGCGTGCTTTCTTTTGCTTTTGTCACCATGTGCATCGCAGGTTGTTGAAGGAAGCATGAACGAGTCAAAGCGCAGTAGATCTTGGCCTTGCAGTAAAGTCCATTTCTAGCATGACATTGAGGAAGTTATTCCAGCAAAGAGTCTTTGACTGGGTCATTGGGAGGAAATCTAAATAATCATTAATCTAGGAAGAGTGGAATACTAAATTCTCTCTGAATTGTGTTGAACAAATATGCCTTCATTTATGAGAAGTCTGTTCCTCGGTTTCAGGATGCATTTATGTCCACGTCTTTCTCTATTAGAGTTAGGTAGTTAGTTAATTTTCTAATATAAATATGTGTTCCTCCTACGTGAGTGAGCAACAGAGTGTGTTAAAGTTAGTATTATAATGAGAAACAATGTTTTGTTTTAGTTTTCTTACAAGTAGAACCATCAATGTATATGATTCCAAGTTTATGAATAAAAGTTGATAAAGTTTTGAGTTCAATTCTTGCATAAACTAGTTGATGCTTGCTAAGGGGGCCCACTTAGTGAGTATATATAGTTAGTTATTTATCTCCTGTTGATTATAAGTTAGATTTAATTCTTGAAGGTTTCAGTGCAAAATCAGTCTTATATTGTTCCTGCAGCATTGGGAATCCATCTCTGTGTTTGTTCCTACAACATAAGGCCAATTCATAGTTTGTTTCTTAGTCATAGTTGTCATGATTTATGCTTTGATTAAGTTATGCTTAAGTTAAGAAGACTTTACATTACATTCCCGCAACATAATTAGAATTCCTTCCAAGGATTCATTTCTGGTAAATTGTGACTGAAACTGGTTCTTAGTACACATACAGTGCCACTCCATTTCAAGTATGCATTCCCTAGTTTGACAATATAAATGAATGACCATAAGAATATGTTAGTCACCTGCTGGAATGTCCAATTCCTAGGTTAGAATTTTCTATGACTTTTATATCCTTTTGTGGAATCAACCATTTTTGGCATTGTTGTCGGGGATGGTGTCAAGCTAAGAACCTGTCATAGTCATTGTTAGTAGTAGTTTAGTGTGTTTATTCAAGAATTTTCAAATTCCTTCAATTTATGGTTAATTCTATTGCATGCATAGAAGAAGAGACGCTCTAAGAAGATTCCTCCCTAACCTTCCATTCATTGATAACAATTTTGAACTAGCTTATAATCTATTTGAGGAAGGAGGAGACCAAGATATCAATCCATTTGCTGAAAACTTGCTTGTTGAATTGCTATTTGCTCCAGCTGACGAAGAACCTCAAGAAAATCTATTTGCTTGGATATTCCATCAAGAAAATATTACACGTAATCCACCTAATCAACCTCCTACTTTTGAATTCCTCATCATTGCTCAGCAAGATAATGATAACCTTAAAAATATTTCACCTTCATTACTTCCCAAGTTCTATGGACTAGTTATAGAGGACCTAGACACTTTCTTGTTTGAGTTTGACATCCTCTGTTGCAGCTATGATTACACTTCAGATGCTCACAAATTGAAGTTGTTTCCTACTACTTTGAAGGAGGGAGCTCTTAAATGGTTTATGAGTTTGGGAAGGGATACTGTTGATAGTTGGGCAGCTATGCAAATAAATTTCTTGAGAAATACAAGGAATATTGTAAGAGTGGTAGTAAGGGTGATGATATATTCAGAATTCAACAAAAAGAGGATGAAAACCTAGAAGACTATATCTCAAGATTATAATTTTCTCTAAAAAAGAATTTAGACCATGCTCTCAATGAAGAATCTTAGAAACTACTTTTTCTAAGGGGAATTAGTGACACCTGTATAGATGCCTTAGATCTGATAGGAGGAGGAGATATAACCCAAGTGCCTTGGGATGATATCAAGAAAATATGTCACAACTATTCTCGAGCAATTGTTATGAAGCGTAGAGGTCATCAAGCCACAATGGGAAATTCTTCTACTAATGGAGTTTCACAGATGGAGATCACACATTTGTTGTCTGATTTCAAGCAGGATATCATAAACAACATGGCTACATAGTTGGATACTATGCAAGCTCAGAAGAAACATGAGGAAGTTGAAGCAATCTTGGTTGAGTTTTGTCCACATTGTAGACAGAAGAAACATGACTGCAGATGTAAGATGGTAGCTAACCTGGAGGCTAAGAAATTACCTACTAATTTTAAGATAGTGGAGGGTGATAATGACCAAGTATTCTTCATTGCATAAAGGTGACCATGGGCTCAAAGACAAGGTATGCCTCAAGACCCTTTGACTTTTGGTAATCCTTATTCTAATAACAATAACCAATGACAACCTACATATGGCCCATCACCACCTTGGAATAATTCTCAACCACACTGGCCTAACTATCAAAGTCCTCAATGGTAATCTCCTCAAGGAAGTTGGCAGTAGCCACAAGGATAATGGACTCCACCCCAAGGTAATTGGCAGAAAAATCCTCAATGGAGAGGTTCTCAGCAATGGCAGAACCAATCCCCTAGATCCCTGTAGCTTTAGCAGCCACAACCTCCGGCCCTCATGCCACCTCTTGCAGCACCTGCAACAAATACTGGCCCTCCAAAACAAATGCCTATGCTTGCTCAACCATTGCCAAATCCTAATAATAAGCAGCAGCAACAACAACAACCTATGTATTTTGCAGAATCCAATCACTATCTAGCTTATGCCCTGAATATTAATGATATCCATCTCAGGTCTGGAACCATTCTCCCTACTCCACAACCACCTGTAATTATAGAGATTCCAGACTCTGCCTTTGAACAACCTACTGATCCTACAGAACATATACCTATATCAAATACTTTCTCTAAGGAGCCTGTCCTGCAGCATCAGGCCAAGCCGCCTTTTCCTCAGAGATTGCAAATTACTACATCCAAGTCTATGGAAGAGCCTACCTTTGATATTTTGGATCAACTGAAGAATGTACACATTCAAATTCCCCCTTTTCAAGCCATTAAAAATGTCCCAATTTATGGAAAAGCCATTAAGGAGGCATGTTTAAAGAAACCAGGAAGAAAGAAAAAGGATCCCCAAACTATCCATGTTCTAGGACAGTTGGCAGATATTGTGTTAGGGAAGGTAGTCATTCCAAAATATACTAACCCTGGGAGTCATGTGGTAAAAATAAATATTAATGGCTAGATATTAAAGAATGTTTTGATTGACCTTGGTGCAACCATCAATGTAATGACCAAGCATACTATAGAGTATTTGAATATCCTAACCATTTGGTCTACACCTACCATCTTGTAGCTTGCTGATAGTTCCATAATAACACCTAATGGAGTGGTAGAAGATGTCATTGTCCTCTTTGAGTCTTGGGAGTACCCAGTGGATTTCACCATATTGTCCACTAAGGCAACTTTGGGAGTATATCCTATCATCCTAAGTAGACCATGGTTAGCCATAGCTGATGCTTTTATAGGATATCGTTCAAGAGACATGACAATTTCTGATGGTCGGTCAAGAAAGAAATTGGCTTTATACCCACCTGCTCAGCCTCAGCCAGACTTGTCTCAACCAATTTGGCTAGATTTAGGAGAGGAAACTAAAGAAGTCAATTCATTGGCTCAGCTAATGATGCTGCAAACTAATCCACTTTCCCAGCTTTAGAATGAGGATAGCCTACTTTTACACATTTTGTAGTCCAACTCTAATATGAGTAGCCCATCTATTCCAGATAGTTGTCTTCAACAGTGTTTCTTACAACAACTAAATCCTGAGAGCCTACCACCTAAATTTCATGTAGTTTATCACAATTTGCTTCCACATGAAATATAGACACCACCTTTATTAGCAACCTCCATGAATGATCTTACCAAGCAAGTAAAAGTGTCTTTGGGCCATTGTCTGAACATCAATAATAAGCTGCCTCAATCTCAACAAACTGCCCTAGTCACAATGTTGTAAGATGAACATAGAGCTTTTGCATGGGACTATGGGGATATGAAGGGAATAGATCCTCAACTTTTTACTCATAGGATCTATATTAAGGAAGATTGTTCACCTGTTAGGCAGCCTCAAAGAAGGATAAACCCAACACTCAGGAAAATAGTTAAAAAAGAGCTCCAAAAATTGCTTGATGCTGGTTTTATCTACTCCATTTCAGACAATCAATGGGTATCTCCATTGGTGATTGTTCCTAAAAAAGGTGGAAAATGGAGAGTTTGTGTAGACTATAGGGAGCTAAACACAACAACTAAAAAGGATCACTTTCCACTGCCATTTGTTGACCAAGTGCTAGACTCATTGTTTGGTAAAAAGTATTTCTCCTTTTTGGATGGATATAGTGGGTATAATCAAATTAGAATTGCCCGTGAGGATCAAGACAAAACAACTTTTACCAATCCATGGGGCACTTTTTCCTTCTCTATCTTACCTTTTGGCCTATGTAATGCACTTGCAATATTTCAAAGGGTAGCGATTGATATTTTTGTTGATATTTCTCATGATTCTATGGAGATATACATAGATGACTTCATCACTTATGGAGTTACTTATGAAGAAGCATTAGTAAATTTGGAGAAAGTGTTGAAAAGATGTAAGGAACAAAATTTGTCTTTGAATAGTGAGAAGTGTTTTATGATGATGCAAGAGGGAACTGTTTTAGGCCATCATATCTCTCAAGTAGGAATTCAAGTTGATCCTGCAAAAATAGAAGTCATTCTAACTTTGCAAACACCTATGAAACAAAAGGATGTTAGAAGCTTCTTGGGACATGCTGGATATTATAGAAGATTTATCAAAGATTTCAGCAAAATAGCCAGTCCATTATATGTCTTATTGACTAAAGATTCTGAATTTAACTGGACTGAGGCCTATGACAAATCTTTCCTACAGCTTAAGAACTTACTTATTGAGGCACCTATTCTTCAAGGACCGAAGTGGAGTCTACCCTTTCATATACACACAGATGCTTCTGATTATGCCATAGGGGCAGTTTTAGGACAAAAAGAGAATTCCATAGAGCATGCCATATATTTTATTAGCAAAAACCTTCAAGGCCCTAAATTAAACTATACTGTCACAAAGAAAGAATTGCTAATAGTTGTGTATGCCTTGAACAAGTTTCAACATTATGTCACTGGTTACCAAATATTTATCCATATAGATCATGCAGCAGTAAGGTACCTCATGAATAAGCCTGCCATATTTGGCAGGTTAGCAAGACAACTCCTATTGTTGTAGGAATTTGATGTCACAGTTATTGATAAGCTAGGTCGGGCTAATGTGGTGGATGATTTCTTGTCAAGACTTCAAACAACTACACCTGCCACCCCTGAGGTAATTGATGATAGCTTTCTTGATGAACATCTATTTTTTATTGCTGCTCAAACTCCATGGTATGTAGATATTGCAAATTATTTAGCATCCAACAAGATCCTAGCCCACTTCTCACCAAAGGAAAGGCAATTGTTGGTAGAGAAAATTTTTAACTTTTCATGGATTGCAGACTGTTTATTTTACATAGGGCGTGACCAAGTCATGAGATGGTGTGTTAGGGAAGATGAGACCTATGAAATTTTGCATGCCTGTCATGATGAGCCATGTGGTGGGCACTTTGCAGCCAAGAGAACATCTATGAAAGTGCTTGCTACAGGATACTATTGGCCCACACTACACAAAGATGTTGCAGCCTACACCATAAAATGTGACAAATGTCAACGCATGGGGAGACCAACAAGGTCTGATGAAATACCCCTGTATCCTCAAGTGGTATTCAATTCCTTTGACAAGGGGGGCATGGATTTTGTTGGGCCTATTGATCCTCCATCCAATGGGAAATCATACATTTTGGTTTGCACTGATTATGTAACCAAGTGGGTGGAAGTGAAAGCAATGACACATGCCCGTGACAATAAAGTTGTTGAGTTCCTACATGAGCACACTTTTACTCAGTTTGGAGTCCCAAGGGAACTTGTTACTGATCAAGGAGCTCAGTTTACATCAAAATTAATCACTACATTGATGAATGATTACAAGATCAGGCACAAAAAGTCTAGCCCCTATCACCCTCAAGCCAATGGTCAGGAAGAGATTACCAATAGAGAAATTGAGGCAATCCTTACTAAGACAGTACAATTACACAAGAAGGATTGGAGTAGTCGCCTTCCTAAAGTAGTTTGGGCCTATAGGACAATATGGAAAACAACTACAGGGTTCACTCCTTTTGAGTTACTCTATGGAAAAACTATCATGTTGCCAATAGAGTTTGAGCATAAGACCTTAAGGACTACTCTCCAGCTTAACATTGATATTTCAGAAGCCCAAAAGGAACGCCTCCTGTAGTTGAATGCATTAGATGAGATAAGGAAAGCTGCTCTATAGCATACTGAAGTTATCCAACAGCAAAGAAAAAAATGGCATGACCACCATATCAGAACTAAGCAATTCTTTGCCGGTGATTGGGCACTGTTCTATGACTCTAGGTACAAGGACAATCAAGGTAAACTCACCACAAGATGGATTGGTCCTTATGAAATAGAAAATGTGTTTGATAATGGTTCAGTTCAGTGAGCTACAATAGATCTTGTCTGATTCAAGCTACTGGTTAATGGACACCGTCTTAGGTTGTATCATAAGCCAACATCCAAAGAAGAATTTATGAAGTAGTTTGTTTCAGATGCAGCCACTAATCTTTCTACAGCAAAAGGCTTTAGCCTTTCTCCTGCAGCATCTCTTTAAAATTCTATGTTGCATGCCCATAATAAAGGTTTCATTTTTAAGGAAGCCACTTTCTCTGATTTTCATCCATCACCACCATTCATTTCCTCTTCTTCCATGTCACCCATCCATGTCATCCATCCTACTGTACTGCCCTCATTTATGGTTTCAATTCCAGCCATCATTTCATGCTGAGTTGTGATCTTTCCTAGCATATACGAGCACTTATTACAAGGTACGCGATATATTTTATTGTCACATCATTTTTTTATTGCATTTATTCATTAATTGCTATGTACATATCAGTCATTATTGCCTGTTCTTCACCTATCCTTTCGCACATGTGTGCACACATGCCAAATTTTTACTAGGGGGCGGGGATAATCCATTTCAACTTTTTCCAAATTTTTTCTTGTACTTACCAAGTATGACTGTGTGATTCCATTATAAACAACAATTAATTGCTTGATTTGAGTAGTTTTTAACAATCATTTCATGCAATTATCCTTTGTGTCATTCTTGGAAAAGTAAAGAAAAGTGACAGCAGGGTAGAAAGAAGTAGGGCAGAAGAAGTTTGAGTTTTAGGAATCTCAGCAGGGATAATTTGTGAATATGGGTGGCTAGTTAGTAAGACGTGAGCCTGTAGCTCATGAACCCTTGACTCAAAATGCTCAAGCAGTTTAGGCATTCAGCAATTGCGGTTGGCTGAATTATTTTCTGAGGATAGATTCCTATAATGAGGAAGTTGCAGGTGAGTTTTTGAGAACTCTTTCAGAGGGAGAAGCTACAGTGTAGAGTTTGATAGTTTCCATTACAGAAGAGTAGATTGCAGAAGTAACTGGGCTTTCGGCAGTAGGAGAAAATTTTTCTTCAGGGAGAGATACTGTCTCTTCTAGGGCAGAATTCACAATACCAACAGACGGGCCCTTGGAGGTTTCCAAACAAGGATGCAAACAGGTGTCACTGCCTCCTGCATACTTGGAATATGCCACCTTCATAATCAGGTGCTTGACTTGTGAGGGACATTTTTCCTATTTGCATTCCTATCATTTTAAACTATTGAGTCATATGAGGCACATTTTAGCTGTCAATGTTCCAATTTTTTTGTTAAACCTTTTAAGACATTGTGCCTATGAAACCCAGAGGGGTAGGGACAACTCTATTGCCCATCATGCCCTCATTAAATTCTTGATCAAGCATTCCCTAAGGGATGTATCACCCCTTTCTTGGCAAGAATTTGTTGCCCAAAAGGGTCTACAACCTCCAGAGCCTCCTAGAGCACTCCCTGCATAGCACAAGAAAAAGAAAAAGAGAGTAGAATCTACAAGTAGGGAAGCAAACCAAGAATCATCTGCTCCTGCAACACTTAGTCCTATAGCCTCCACCCTAGAGCCCTCTACCCAAGTACAAACTAGGTCTACTGGTAGAAAAGAAAAATAGAAAAAGAAGGTAGGAGAATCATCTAGGGTAGAACAAACCCCAGAATCTGACCCTCATGTTCAAAAGTGGAAGCATTCTGCTCTACTCTTTCCTACAACATCTTCCCCTGTAGCAGTTTCTCCTGTAGCAATGCCTGTTGCCACTACAGTTTCACTATCATCTTCTCCTGCTGAGTCTGAATCCTCTAGGTATGTTAGAAAGAGGAAAGCCACGAAAGTGTCTCCTGTGGCTATTACTTTAGAAACATTGCCAAAAAGAGTTTCATCAAGGAAACAGTGTAAAGTTACCTCAACCTTCGTTCAACTTGAAATTATAGTAATTCCTGAGGAATCTGAAGAATTCAGTCATGATGTTTCTCAGAATGTATCTGAGAATGTTCCACAAAGTCCATCTGATATTCCTGGGGAAGTGCAAACTGAGATAGTGGAAGTTGAGGAAGCACAACATGGTAGTGGTAATAAAAGGGGGATGCCAAGTCTTGATGACTTGGCTGAAGTAGTTAGGCAAGTTTCAGAAGAAACATAATCTCCTACTGAGCAGCAATAGGAGTCCATCCTACAGCAAGAGAAAGAACAACTTGAACAATTTGAAGTGTCCAATGAAACCCCATTACCCCCTGAAACTTGTCGAGCGTTGATTGTTTATAAAAGGACATTGTTGATTGAATATTTGGAATATCTTAGGACTACATGGAGGCCTGTTACATTTCAAACTTTGAGTTTCTGCCATTTAGCTAGAACTAAAATTCAACAAAGTCTTTGCGAAGAAGAAAAGAAGAAATTGAAAAGGGAAATTGAAAGATAAAAATAGGAAATTCAAGAAATGAAAGAGAAAATGGATGAAATGGTGAAGATAACTGGTAAAATTATGGAATGTAGACCACCACCTAGGGTATATGCTATGTGCCTTAAAGAGAAATTTCTTTGGTTCCAATTGATGAGAATTTCAAGAAATTTAGACCCTGTCATTCACACAACTAAGGAATTTTATGATGCATATCAAGTAGCACCTAGTTGGCTGAAAAATTCTTTATGTGAGCTTTATTTGCATGGTTTTCTAATTCCCTCTGAAACATAGTGGAATCTGCTTCTCTACATTGGTGACATTCATCTGAGGTCACTCATGTCTTGGGTGGCCAATGAAACTAACTATGGAAGACAATTAGAGGCTTATGAAGAGGCTGAAAGGAATGAACCTATTCCACTGCGACCTGAAAGCTCAGCTCCCCACACAATTCTGAGAACTTGGCTTACTATTGTGTATGGATTCAATGATCAGACAGAAAGAATGAAAATATTTGATATCAGGAAGCAGGTGTATGACGAGTTCAAAGACCAAACATATCTATTTTGGAAGCTTTCATCTTCTAGAATTGAAACAAGATGGGAAAAACTGACTGTTGGTCTGAGGAAATCTGGGCCTCATAGCCCTCTGAACTTTAAGGAGACCATCAAAAGGACAGAGAAGTATATGTAGCTTGCTCTATAGAAGGTTTGGTTATCAACATTTTTCGACCTCTATTTGATGTGGCCAATTTACCCTTATTGGGCTAAAGATGCATTGAGGATGTAGAAACCTACGAGGTAAGTCAAGGTTTCAGAGGTTTCTAAATCTAAAAACTTCACGCAGGCCATACTACTCCTACTGATTTTAGAGAAACAACTAGAAAGTTTAATGATGGAGGACCATCATTAGGATAAGTAGGGGGCAAATGATGAGCTTGAAATATGCTCATAATTTGAATATTATGATGTATTTTTAATACACCTTACTCTTACTGATGGTTGTTTAACCTCTTGATTAAAGGATTTCATCTCAAAACCCCAGTAGCATCCCTGGTGAAAATATATTCTCATATTCCTGCAAATTTTAACATCTCCTAGCGGTGTCGGCATTGGCTATCCCTATTTGACCTCCCCCAAATTTAATCTACATGCATGCATGGGATGCTAATGAAATGACTTCCATCATGATTAATGAATGTGTGTATCATGTTGGCTTCCCATGCCACTCTCTTCACTCGTCACCATGCATCGCAGTTGTTGGAAGTAGCGATGAAACGGAGTCAAAGCATAGATTCTGGCCCCAAAGTCCATTTGATTACTCCATGGAAGTTGTTCCAGCAAAGACTCTCTCTGACCGGGGTCATTGGGTATGGAAATCTGCCCGGATCAGCCAATCTGGTGGAAGAGTTGGAATAATAAATTTTCTTCAATCGCTCCATATGCCTTCATTTATGAGAAGTTTGTTCCTCGCCAGTGGATGTACGGCGTCCATCGCCTCTACTAGAGTTGTGTAGTTAGCCACGTTTTTTAATATAATAAGTGTTCCTCCTAATGAGGAGCAAATAGATTGTGTTGGAAGTTAGTATTGGTAAATGAGAACAGTGTTTGTTTTAGTTTTCTTACAAGCAGAACCATCAATGTATATGATTCCAAGTTTATGAATAAAAGTTGATAAAGTTTTGAGTTCAATTCTTGCATAAACTAGTTGATGCTTGCTAAGGGGGCCCACTTAGTGAGTATCTATAGTTAGTTATTTATCTCCTGTTGATTATAAGTTAGATTTAATTCTTGAAGGTTTTAGCGCAAACTTAGTCTTATATTGTTCTTGCAGCATCGAGAATCCATCCCTGTGTTTGTTCCTGCAACATAAGGCTAGTTCATAGTTTGTTTCTTAGTCATAGTTGTCATGATTTATGCTTTGATTAAGTTATTCTTAAGTTAAGAATACTTTACATTACATTTCCATAGCATAAGTAGAATTCCTTCCAACCATTTATTTTTGGTAAATTGTGACTGAAATTGGTTCTTAGTGCACATATAGTGCTACTCCATTTCAAGTATATGTTCCCTAGTTTGACAATATAAATGAATGACCATAAGAAGATGTTAGTCACCTGTTGGAATGTCCAATTCCCAGGTTAGGATTTTCCATGACTTTTATATCCTTTTGTGGAATCGACCAGGTCCTTTAGGCTTGGCATTTTCACTCCCATCCTTGGGTTGTTAGGGAAGTTCTTCATCCAATTCATGGTCTGATGTTTCTATGAAATTTCACTCATTGAGAGCTTTAGTATCTTCCTCTGAAGAATATGAACTTTCTTCATTGGATGCCACTTTATCCAAATTTATACTTATCCCACCCATTGGATGTTCAAAGTAATCATCTCAATCCAAATCCTTAGGTTCCTCAATTATATCTTTTGTAGCCTCTCCTTTTTTTTCCTTATGTTTCCTATCCATCTCTTCCAATATTTTTATAGTGGCTTCCATTTTTGGAAGCTCTATAAGTGGCAGAGGAAGATGTAAGGTAGCAACAATTTGGGTCATTAGGGCTTGGACCGTGGGGTCAAGGATTACCCTAGAAATTTTAGTGGGCATGTTTTGTATATATGTCACGAAAGCTTGTGGTAGAGTAAGGGATGGCATAGTGATGCAATGCTAGAGGAAGAAAACAACTTATTTCAATCTCATCTAACAAAACTTAGAACATTTTGTGTTTTTTCTCTCATTTTTTGTTCACTTTTCTCTTCACAAACCCTTGCTTCAACATACCAAAATAGAAAAAAAAACACTAACCACTTCTTGACCCTTCAAAAAACCTCCAATCACCCAAATAACCCTTGGAATATGCCTAAAAATGACATCCAAACTGATTTCCAACCTCAAATACTTTATCTTTATCAAAACCCTACATGTAGCCAACAATTTTGAACCAAAAACCTAATAAAATTTATTGAGGACAGCCTAGGGCTTCTTCAAAACTCATCCAAATCTTCTCCAAAATCAATGAAACCAATGTTAAATCATTCATAACCTTAAAATAGACCTTCATAAAAAAATTTACCAATTTCTAATGGTTAAAATGAAAGATATGCAATTTTTATTGCTTGCTGCCCTATGCAAATCTAAACCTACCTTCTTGGAGTAAAATGGTCATAACTTCTTCATATCTTCATGAAATTCAAAAAAATCATGGTGAAACTTATGATTGTACAAGGAAAAGAAACAGTAGAAAATGTTTCAGAAATAACAAAAAATCATGGTGAAACTTATGATTTTACATTCAATTTTTAACCACCACCTTCAAACGATGGATGGATGGTATAAATAGATGTTACAAATGAATTTCAATCAGTTTCAAACCCCTACAATGACCTTTTACATGACTTGATCCTTAGTATTCCCATATTTGCATTTTTGCAAGTTTGCATTACAATTTTTGACAACTTTTTACACTTTTTGCCATATTTTAGAAATGGACTCAAATAAACTATCTAAGACATATAACATTCCTAATTTTTCCTCTTGGCCCTTATTACTATAATAAATTAACAATACTAAACCAAAATCCTATTGTAGCCCTGTTTTGACAACATTTTTTCAATTTTTGCAAATTGGGTACAATGATCTTACAACCTATCTAAACATTCATTAAATGACTCAAACACCTTGTAATGGTCTCAAAAGACCTTATTAAATGACCCCTAAGTATTTCTAAACTCTTATTTACATATTGGCCTCATGGAGGCATATATTCCATCAGGTGCTCCAACACCCTTCTCTCAGACAAAAGAAAATTCAAGTCCTCTTGAAAGTTGGTTTGCTCCTTCCTGGTCTTCCAGTTCTTTTATAATTTGTCCTTCATCTTGGCAAGTATCTCTGGTTCCTTCTTCCTCTTCTTCTTATATCATCTCTTTTCTAGCAACCTCTCAATCTTCATGCTCCAAAAGTCCATTTCTTGTGCATATACCTCAACAACATCATCTATATCTGCATTCTCATCATTGGAGTACCATATGACAACATTTTCACCATAATAACAACTTGTATCATATTCTTGCAAATCTGCATACACCTCATTAGCAAATAAATCTACAAAATCTCTATTAGCAACAACATCTTGAGTATCAATACAAACTTTATCAGCAACATCATCAACCTTCTCTACTTGATCACTATCAACCATATCATTAATCTCAACATCAATATGTTCATCAACAAACAAAGAGATTTGTCCATCTTCAAACATAATTGGAATATCATGCATCTCATCTTGTAGCTTACTTTTCTCAACAAACTCTACCTCTGTCTCATTTGTTGTTGTCCTTGCTTGTATTTTCCTTCTTTGAATAATCTTTTGTATGGGCCATTCAACTTTCTTTTTCATGGTTATGTGCCAAATTTTTTCTTGTCTAATCCACTGCTCCATCTTCATCATGGATTCTGCATAAAAATCACTAAACTCTGCTTCCCTTCTCCTCATCTCTTGTTTTAACTCAACTATCTCTTTGTCAATCATCTCTTGTCTCTTCCTTTCTTCCTCTGCCTGCAAATACCTTAACACTTCTATCTTGTTCTCTACTATCAAGCAAGCTTCTTCTTGCTTCAACTTCTCTCAACTTTCTTTGCCTTCTCTTGGCAGCAACTAGGTTCTTAACTTCCACAAACCACAACACACAAACACAAACACAAAACCAAAAAATACCTATCCAACACCTTATGTACTTTTATACCACTTTGATGCAATGCTAAAGGAAGAAAAAAACTTATCTCAATCTCAGCTAACAAAAATTAGAACATTCTTTGTTTGTTCTCTCATTTCAAGTTCACCTTTCTCTTCACAAACCCTTGCTTCAACACACCAAAATAGAAAACAAAACACAAATGACTTCTTGATCCTTCAAAACACCTCCAATAACAAAAATAACCCTTGGAATATGCCTGAAAATGAAATCCAAACTGATTTCCAACCTCAAATATTGTAGCTTTATCAAAACCCTACATGTAGCCAACAATTTAGAACCAAAAACTCAATAAAATTTACTGAGGACAGCCTAAGGCTTCTTCAAAACTCATCCAAATATTTTCCAAAATCAATGAAACCAATGCGAAAACATTAATAAACTTAAAATATACCTTCATACAAGTTTTTACCAATTTCTAATGGTTAAAACGAAAGATATGCAATTTTTATTGCTTGCTGCCCCGTGCAAATCTGAACCTACTTGTCTAGAATAAAATGGTCATAACTTCTTCATATCTTCATGAAATTCAAAAAAACCAGTGGAATTTGAAAGAATACTAATAGGTATTTATACTCCAATCACTTTGGTATCATAATCTACCTGTACAATTTCATACAAGGAAAATAAACAACAAAAAATGTTTAAGAAATAACAGAAAATCATTGTGAAACTTATGATTTTACATTCAATTCTTAACCACCACCTTCAAACGATGGATGGATGGTATATATAGATTATAAAAATAAATTTCAATCAGTTTCAACCCCCTACAATGACCTTTTACATGACTTGACCCTTAGTATTCCCATATTTGCATTTTTGTAAGTTGCATTACAATTTTTGATAACTTTTTACACTTTTTTCCATATTTGAGAAATGGACTCAAATAAAATATATAATACCTATAACATTCCTAATGTGGCCTCTTGGGCCTTATTACAAAAATAAATTAACAATACTAAACCAAAATCCTATTGTAGACCTCTTTTGACAACATTTTTTCAATTTTTACAAATTGGGTACAATGACCTCACAACCTATCTAAACATTCATCAAATGACTCAAACACATTTTAATGGTCTCAAAAGACCTTATTAAATGACCCCTAAGAATTCCTAAACTCTTATTTACATATTGGCCTCATGGAGGCATATAGTCCATCAGGTGCTCCTGCACCACATAGTGAAAGTGGTCATTGCAGGCAATGGGTTAGAGAGAGTGGGCAATGGAGGAGGGAGTGAAGAAGATGATAGCGGGGATGTAGTGGAGGAGGAGGAGTCTATTACCATTACCATATCCATAGGTGAGGTGAGGGTGAGGTGGACTCAGATATCCATGGTGGACAGAGACGATATGGGTAGAGCCTAAGAGGTAGATGGTGGAGTGACAATGGTAGCGACAACGATGAGAATGGAACTAGCAGGTTGTGAGTGTGGTTGCTTGGTTTATTCTTCTCCTTCATGCTGGGGGTCCTCCTCTATGGTAGGAATTTTTCTCATGAATCCCCCTACTCTCTTTCCTTTCTTGGTTGACTGTCCCTTAGTGGTCTTCCTGGAATATACCTTATGCTTAGGATTACACTCTAGTGCATCCTTCCTTTTCTTTGACCTTGTCATCGATGGGGACTTAGGAGCTTCTCTTGATGAGGCAATGGCTACTCCATTGTGTGTCTCACTTTCAAGCTCATCCTCGAGCTCACCATATGTCAATTCAACACCCTGTTCTTTGAGTTGGGAA
>VDFB02083326.1:0-20612 GCA_007258455.2 Sequoia sempervirens
TCGAAATCCCTATCTAGCTCATTCTTCATGGGAATCTGTCCCTAACAGATTTTCCTGAAATCTAGTGAAGTATAAAGTAACATGAGATAATTGGATTTGTTTGTGATTTGTGATACATTTAGTGATTATTTCATGTCATATTTTGATCTCCCATGTGACTTAGCGATTGAAAAATGATCGAGCTTAATGGTTCAGTAGGTGTTTCTTGGTTATTCCATTGGAATCCGACCGATCTAGAATTTCCTAAAATTCCTCTCTGGCCCAGATTCCGCAGATGGCCTTGAAACCTGAAATTTGTTGTGATCATTTCATATGAGATTTAATAACACCTTGACTATATGAGATGCATTCTAATGGTGTTTTCATGGATTAACATTTCCTTCTTGTAGTTTTTACTGTGTTTTCATGTTGAGTGTAGGCTGAATCTAGCAAGGTAGTAGTTGGGTCCTCAATGTCTGAAGCAGAGAGGATTAAAATGGACATTAAGAGCAAGATCCCTAAGAGAAAAATCACTTCAGTTTGGTCAGAGGTGATTGATACAAATTTTGGGTCATGGGATTATGAAGAGTTTAAAGAAAGGATGGTGGCTCAGGATCCTCCTTTGGTGGCTAGAAGAATGATGGAATCAGGCTTGTCCCATGTAGCTAGTTTCCCTTCTATGGTGCAGTGTTATGAGTTGGTCCTTGAGTGTGCCAGACACTATGATCAGGATACATAGAGAATTATTGGTCCTTAGGGGAGGGTTGTAGCAAATCTCAACCCTATCTCCATCACCCAAACATTTGATATGCTGGATATGTCTCATGTGGTGGGATTCAGCATAAAGGTAGCTCAAGAGTTCTACGACAAGTAGATCGTGAAGTCATAACAATTTATCAATTCTTGGCTAGAGAAGCCTAAGTCACACTATTCCAAATTACCCAAGCAGCTATTCAGGATAAAGTTCAAGGAGTACTACAATGCCATCACTCTTCTCAATAAGGTGGTCGGATTGAAGAATGCTGGTACATTTGAGAATTGGATGTGCCATGTGATTGTGAGAATGGAGCAAGAAAATATTAATTACCATTGGGTAGGGGTCATTAGTGGAGTACTCCATGAATAGTTATCCAATGTGTTGCAGACCAAGACTTTTGCAATGACTTCATATCTGGTCTATGCACTTGCAAGATTCCATCCCTACAAAGGATTGGATACAAAGAGAATTTTTAGGTAGGATATTATCTATGAAGTTTTACCTCAATTGTATTTAGGAAGCTCAGACTATAGGAGGGCAAATGATGCATTTACCATGTATATCATGAGAATGCTTCAGGAAGTAGAGCATGTCAGGATTTCAGACCAGGCCAAGGAACTCATCAAGAGATATGGAGCTTGGTTTATACAATTCCCAACCTTCTCCTACATTCGGATTGATAGCTGCTAAAGGGCCCCATACAAACTTCCAAGGTATCCCACTAATAACATTATATTATTGGAAGTAACTAGGCAGATTTGTGACTTTGATACTATTGTCAAGAAGGACAAGCACAAGAGAGGATTTGGTGGGGATTTTCCCCTAAGGATTGGCACTAGAGAAGCGTGTCCCTCCATTATTTCTGCCCAAGCTTCAGAAAAAGAAATGAATACCCTCAGTCTGTCTCTTCATTCTAAGAGATCAAGGTTTGATATTTTAGGAGAAGCCCAGAAGAAGGCCAGTAGAGAATTTTGCCATAGGGTTGATCTGGAAGACTACTAGGCCAACTGTAGTGATGAATTTGAGGTTAGAAAGAGTTGATTCTCTCGGCTTCCAGTGGATGCAGTCTGTTTGTATAATGTAAAGGTGGTTCTTTATCAATTGGAGGATGATGGAAACCTAATTTAGGATCATGCTTATGAGGCAGTCAAGGATAGGCCTATTGGTGATGTGGATTGGTCAGAGGAAGAAAGTACAAAATTGAAACAACTATTGGATCTAGTTATCAAATTCACTAGGATGTGGCTAAAGCATAAGCTATGGGAGTTGGAAAATAATGGTGTACAGTGCACCTATGCACTAATGGGAGATTTGGATCCCCACTCCACCTCTGAAGAATCTACCAAGCAGGATCCTAAAGGCAAGGGTAAGTTGGATTCTCTATTCAAAATCAAGATAAAAGGTGTCCAAGAAATAGGGGCTCAAGAATCAGAAAAACAGAGAAGGCCAAAGGCTAAGAAGAGGACAAGGACTAAGAAATCTGGCCAGGAGGAGATTGAAGGACAGAACCTTGAGGCTGGTACTCCTGTGTCTAAGAGGAGAAGAATTTTCAAATTGTCAGAGAGGGCTAGCTCCAAGGTCAGAAGGGAAGAAGTTGCCCCACCAGTGGTAAATGTTGAAAGTTTAGGGGAGAAGTCCAAAGTATATACAAGGAGGTCTAGGACTCCTTCTCCCAGGGATGGTGTGCCTAAGGCCAACCTTCCTTCGGTGGTTTCTCAGGACGTGCAACATGATGATGTTCCTGCCGCTCATGAAACTCAAAATGAACCAGGTGAGGAGGAAAATGTTGAAGATCATCTGGATACTGAAGATGAAGAGTTCCATGAGGAGAACTTTACAATGCAAAGGCCAAGGTCGAACAGGTAATGCAATCTCCCTTAGTTGCATATGTAGGTTCCCCTGTCAGAACTGAAGAGGTCCCTCCACAAGAAGAGGAAACAGTGAGGGTTCCCTCACCTATACATGAGGAGGAACACATTGAAGAGAAGGAAAGCAAGAAAAATGGGACTCCTAATAAATAGAATTTGAGTGGGGAGACACCTAGAGATCAACAAGAATGAGTAGGGCAGGCTGAGGTGCAATTGGAGTCCAGTGTCCCTGAATGGCTTGACAGAGAAATAAAGAGGAAACAGGTAGTAGTGGAGGACACATAACCGAATTGGGATGCACTACTAGCCAAGATTGGAAAAGACAAAGGTAAAAGGAAGGTTAGAGTGATTTCAAGGGTTGAAAGAGATGAGGTGCATAACAAAGTTGTTCATATTTCCACCCCTACTCCAGATAAAAATAGAGATGATGTGGCTAGAAAGGATTATAATGTGCAGACTTTCAATCTTGGGCCTACATCCATTGAACAGGATATTTAGGATTACCAGGATTCTAGTGCAGTTATTGTGAATAGATTGAGGAAAGAAATGAAGACCAAGTAGGAGCTAAGAAAAGAAAATGAAAATCTCAAGAGATGCTTGGAGGAATTAATGAAACCCCTATAGTCCATTAACCCTTCTTCCTCTGCTGCGAATCCTCTACCTCAAGAGACCATCACCGAGCTAGAAAGGATGAAAGCTTCCACCCTTGCCACTATGAATTGGTTGCAAGGGGTGCAAATAAAGGGTGATGAAGTATTAAGGACATCCTATCAACTGGAAAGAATTCCATCATGGCAACTGAGTGGTTGAAACAGGTGTTAGCACAGGATAAAGAAGATATGGATCTCCTTCTACAGAAAACTAGAACTATCATGGAGTACACCAGGGATAGATTGGTAAGTTATGGAATTCTTCCTTCTTCTAGAGCTGCTGAACCATGGGAGTGGTTTGAGGCATTGCAAATCAGGCAGAAAGTGTTAAAGAAGATTTACAAACAAAAGAAGTAGATTGATGACACGCTAGCTGGGGTTTACAATGGTTCCATTGCCTTCTTTAAATTTATGATGGGAATAAGGAAGATCGCACCCAAGTACTTGAACTTGGAACAGTTGAGGAAGTGGTGGAATGATGTTTATGCTCCAGCTAATGATGATTCTATTTCTGAGCACCAATTGGATGATGCGGCCACCTACCTCATAGTTATTGATAAGCATATGACATATAAGGTGGATTGGGATAAGTTGGTCAAATGGTCAAGAGAAGAGATTGCATCCATCGAGAATTGACTTAGGGTTTTTCCCTTACCACCAATAGCTGACTTGGATGGGATGCTTCTGAGGGTTCATGAAATGCTAGGTCAAAGTAAGGACAATAAGGAAGGGAGCTAATGATAGGTTGTAGCGCGATTTGTGCTTCCCTATTATCTTCCTGTGCATCAACTCGATTGCATTGCAGATCCCTGGCCGACTTGGATGGAACATGTGTTTAATGCTTGTTTGACCAATTTTGAGCCTCTCTTGGCCGAGTTGTTGTGCCATTAATGCTACAAAACTCTTATTGAGCCAACAAGATTTATGGAGGGATTCTATATATTTGGCATTTCGCCTCATTTGTAAAGGGTTAGAAATAGTTAAGAAGTTGTTAGAAAGTTAGTCGAAAAGGAGTTAGAAGATAGAAGTAGAGCAGAATAGTTAATCAAGTAGAGCTAGGGTTAGCAAGTAGTTGCTCTCAAGCAAATATTGTAACAGAAGCTGGAATTGTTGTTACAGTGGATAATTTGAATGCAAATAATGACTTTTTGATTTGGTTCTATACTTGTATTCTTTTTTCTTGCATGGTTCTTGTTTTCCTATCTTTAAAATTGCTTTGAGGAGGTTAATATTAGATTTTATTCAATAATGTTTGTGATTTGATACTTGAATGTTGCAGCAATCTCTCAGTCCATACTTTTCACAACCAACTAATTGTTAGTTGCTTTGCAAAGTTAGCCTGGACTATCATATTCATTGTGCTTAAGTGTGATTGTGAGGGTTTATTCATTTCAACTGCAATAGGGTTGTTTGAATGAATGCTCATGATTTGACAATCTTAACACCTTAGAAGATTGCACTATTTCTACAAGATTGCAGATTTATCTGGGTCGAATAGAGATCAGTTTTGGGGGGATTGGTCCATTTCGGTGTTTATCATTTGCATTGTTAATCTTAAGAGTAGCATTAGATTTAAAAATTTCTTTGAAACCCTTATCTTTTTCCATTTCTTTGATTGTTGGGTTAAAACTAGGATTGAAGTATCATCAGATTGTTAGATCTGGTAAAGTCAATTTAGTATTTTGCTTGAAGTAAGGTCCCATTGTGATTACCAACATTTTCACATTTATCACTGAGTTGTTTATGCATTGTCAATACCTGACATTAATACCTTGGGGTTATCTCTTGAGGCTTGTTGATAGAGATTTACCTTTCAAGAGAGATATGATATCATATTCTGTCTGAGTTGTTACTGTACAGAAAACACCATCAATAGATATGTAGAGTCTTTGACTCATACTCATACTATGCAATGGCATTGAGTCATTTTGTAGACCATTTTTTCTTCAGATGATAGCGTTGTCTTGTGGAATAGTTGACTATGATAGCTCTTGTTTTAATTGATCACTCTCTCATGAAATCTCATTCATATTATAATCTTGCATGATCATATCATGGTAACTTAGGTGATTATGGAAATGCTGGCCACTACTATTTGGCATCACAATGAAAATAAAGATGTTAATGATGAAATACAAAAGAATGCTATAGAAAAGAAATGCTCAAAATATGAATTTGAGAAATACAGTTGTGGCCATGGAAAATAAAAATGCAAAAGAAAGTCAGATATACTCACCATTTGCAAGAATGAGTTTGAATATAAACAAGGAAAATATAGAAAGTAAAGCATCTCCATTATTATCCTGAATATGGAGCTCGAAACAACATTTTTTTCACAGGTAATGATGAAAAGAGAAAAGTTTATGCTTAATCTTCTTAGTCTCAAAGTTTTTCTTTGCAAAAATATTTATACAGAGCTTCCGAAAAACATTTCAGAGATTCATGGTGGTGCCTTCTTGATAACAGTAAGAATGAAAAATAGAATGAGAAGTGGTTGTGTGCTTGATTAGGGCTTCCAAAACCCTAATCTTATGCTGACAAGTGACTTAGGCATTATTTTTCCTTTTCATTTTATTTTTGAAAATGAAATTAAATACCCATGGTGAGTTCATCTCTAATGAACTTAGGATGCTCTTTCATATATGCTATTTGCATATGAGTCCTTTAGGACTTAGTTAGTTTTGCATTGTCTCCCATATAGGCCAAATCTTGGCCTTATGCTTTTTTTTTTGTTTCAAGGCACAAGGATGTTAATGTTATATTTTGCATCAAACCAAAATGTAAAACATTTTGATTAAGTGACATAATTATAAATTACTTAGTCAAAGTGTTAATTTTAATGCAAAATATAAAAACATGTGTTGATAGAGCATGCACTTTTAAGATTTAGTCAAAGGAGGTTTAGTTGATTTCTGAGCTTTGCAAACACACTAAAGGTGTGAGTCATAATAGTTTGGAGGCATGTGGAGAATTTGGAATATTGACCATGTGGGATTGGTGTGTGGGTTGTCTTTGACTAATTTTGGAGGGAATGGACCTTTTGGAGGTAGTTTTGTCATACTTTTGGTGTGACTTGGGTCTTGGATTGAATTTTCTACATTTGGATGGCTTTTTGGAGGAGTTTTGGAATGTTTTTTTTGGCCTTTATGCTACATCCGATGAGGGTTTCTAGAAGGACATGTGTGAGACAATTGTTTCAAAATCGATGAAGTACTTTCAAACTTAAGTTTTTTAGGGAGTTCTTTCTTTCTAGTTGTGTGATAGCCTATTTTCTGGAGTTATCCTTTCAGTAGGAGCAATATTGTAACTCAGGGATAGATTTGTATACTAGTGAGTACCTTGGATGAATGATATTGAATATTTTTCTTTCTCATTTCATGCATTATTGTGTGCATCTAGTGGTTGATCAAATTACTTGTGAAATTTAGTTTTTCCTTGTAATTTTCTCTCATGTTAAGCACCTATTTTTCAAAAAAGTGTGTTGTTGTAGGTTATAAGCTATGTTAGGAATGAAAAATGCTTTTAGTTGTGAAATCTATTTCCTTCTAGGAGTTTAGCTTTAAAACCTCCTTATAAAATAATTATGCAAGAATGCATACAAAATGAGTTGTGTAAGATAGGATTTTTCATTGTTTGAAATTTGTACAAGTTTTTTTCAAGTCTTAGTTAGTGTTTGGTGTATCACCCTTTAAATTTTTTAGTTAATTTTCATTTTCATGTTTCTCTCTTACTCTTTCCTCTAAAAATCCATTAGTTACCAGTAGTTTAAGTGACACCAATTAGGAGCCATCCTTATCTAGAGGTCCACTCCAAGCTTAGGTGACCCATAGCCTAGGAGTGTTCCCATGTTGCTCCAAATTTTTTGAGTTTCCACAACTTGACAAGGGTGCAAATTTGAAGAGTTAACAGTTCCATCAAATAATGGTTCTTTGTTTGAATAAGATCCTTCTTGTCTAGCATAGTGTTCTTGAAACTAGATCTACCTTAAGTTGATTAAAATTTATTCAAGGAATTGTGTGCTCTAATAATAGTTGTTGAAAGAACTCAATACACTAAGAGGGAGGTTGAATTAGTGTATACAATTTTTTAATAAGTTGAATAAGAGGGAGGTTAACATCAAATAGATAATAGGGTATAAGACCACATAGAGCAACATACACAAAGAAAACACTGGATATATGTGGAAAACCCTAGAAGGGAAAAACCATGGTGAGTAAATTTTCTTAAATCTAATGCTCAAATCCAACCTCACTGTCATAGATGTTACATATGTTTTGTAAACATCCAATTACAAGTACATTGACACCCAAGACAATATTTTCAAGAACCAACCTCTTGGTACAATGCACACCTAGTTGAGCACCAATTTGATATTTTTGAGGCACCAATATCTACAACATTACTATTTCATATGTGTTGATATTGGTTCTTCATCAACCTGAGAATGTACCTTTCCAAATTATTAAATTTCCTTGCTTTCTTTGCACTCCAAATCTCTCTTCTAATACGCTAATGTTCATCATTCTAATAGTTTTTTGTATATCATAATATCCTATAACACCCATGAACAAGTATTCAATTTAACAATCTACATATACTTGAATAATACTTCATTGATACCTCTACAATACACATGCGATAAAAAAATTCTATATTTTGCACTCATTCATGCACACATCCTATCTGCAATAGTAAACATTTCACCATTACTCAAACCCTAACTACATCACATTCTCACACTAAATGATTTTTCACGATTCCAATAGTTGCACCAGTCATGCCACCATTCTGACATGGATGGTAACAAAACTTACCAACCCTAACTGATTCATAGTTTCTAAAAAAAAATTCAAATCAACTTCATTTATGTAACTACCCTTCAAATTTTAACTTCTAAGAATAACCATTCACTCACTTTGAATTTTAAACCTTTATCTTCCATTTTCCACCATAATATAACAATTTAAATTTAACCATATGAACTTTAAAACATTTTTCGTTTGATTATTATTCCTTTAAAAAATCATCATTGAACTTTGTCACATACCTTATGCTTGTTGCTACTTTGTTTCAAGTTTAAGAATCATTTCTACAATGTGAATAAACCATGTGACATAATAAGAACTCAACACTTATCTCTCTAAACTTGTGTCCTCTTATCACTCCATTACTAATTTGAATAGAGTTCCCACCATGGTCATAACAAACCTTTTCCCTATCACTCTTATGCATTAGCGAGGGAATTCACAATAGTGATGTGAATAACCTAAGTGATGCAATCATATATCACCATTTGTACTTGAGGACACTTTTCACTATACCACACTCCCACAAGGCTAAGTCAAGGACCCACCATACTCTCATTGGGTTAGCAAGGATACGTCATATTTCCTTGCCATACATCATACTCCACTATCATCACATATCAAAAATTTCTTTGTGCTTGAGAGAATGAAAAATGGGATACAAATACACTAGGAAATGTAATTAGAAAATATTCCATCTACCTAACTAACATAACAATCCACTAACTATTGTAAGGAAGCTAAGGTAGTAGACCAACTTCCTACACTAACCTTGAGAGGAGAATACTGTAAAAAATTTACAGATCTTTAACAAATACAAAAACTTAAACATAAATAAACACAAGTATCATGCATACCACAACACAATGATTTACAAGGGGAAAACCCTTTCGAGAGAAAATTACCACACTCCAGAAGTTACCCAATATATTATTCAAAAATCAAAAGATTATAATATACTTGTAGAGAAAGCTTCTCATAGGAGTATCACCACAAGAGATCAAGAGACACCATTACCATTATCAAACTCTCATAATACACCCCCATCTACATTCATCCCACCTACTTATAATAATCTTTTTGGAACCTTCTAGAATTAGGGTTGTACAAGGTCATTTTTCATTTGACGTGTTAACAAAAAAACCTTGATGTGTCAGTGGGAAAAAACCTTGATGTGTTAGTGGGAAAAAATCTTGACATGTCTATGGGAAAACATTGATGTGTTAACGAAAAAAAAATTGGGGTGTTGCCTTGAACCCCACGTCTTGTTACAAGTGTACAATATTTGCATGATCAGTCAAAACATACCAACATACATCCTATCAACATATCATATATAATTGCAAGGTTGAGACACATTTTCCCAACAAATCTCCCACTTGTTGAACACCTTGAAAGGACAAAAAAAGGGTGTCATCATCATCTCTAATTGCTAGGGGAAAAAAGGCCCATAGTCTATGAACACCATCTAAACTTCTTTGTGCTCACAGGCTTAGTTAAAGAATTAACAACATTTATCAAAGTATCTACCTTAACCAGCTTCACCCTAGCATCTTTGATCATATCTCTAACAAAATGATATTGTACATCAATATGCTTGGTCCTATCATCAAACATTGGGTTCTTGGCTAGACATATCGCACTCTGACTATCACAATAAATTGTCACTGTACCTTGTTTTATTCCAATATATAAACATATACTTTTAAGCCAAATGGCTTCTTTACAAGCATGAGTAGCTACCATATACTCTTCTTCAGTAGTGGAAAAACAAACCACATGTTGATGGTTTTTTTTGCACAACTCAGAAAGAATATGATATTTTATCTCTTGAAAGGTAAATCTCTATTAGCAAGCCTCAAGAGATAACCCCAAGGTCTCTAATGTTAGGTCTTGACAATTCAAAACAACTTAGTGATAAATGTGAAAATGTTGGTAATCACAAAGGGACATTACAAACAAATGTTGGCTGTTTAAACTTACCATATTTTGCAATATTTTTTATACTTGAAATTATAAATCTAACCTAGATAATAAAATAACTAGCAAAAGATAAGGAGTTTAAGAGAAATTCCTAAGACCAACAATGCAAATGATGAAATACTTGAAATGGACAAATTCCCCAAAAGTAATTCCTACTTAACCCATATTTCATTTGCAATCTTACAAAAATAGTGCAATCTTCTAAGTCATTAAAGATTTTCAGATCATGAGCATTCATTCAAACCGACCCCATTGCAATTGAAATGAATAGATATTCACAATTGAACTAAGCAAAGTGAATATGAGGTCCATGCTAACTTTACAAAGAAACTCACAATCAGCCAACTGCAAAAAGTATGGACCAAGGATTGCTACAAAAACTTCAAGCATCAAACCATAAACACCATTTAATCATATATAATTCTAAATCTAACATATATCAAATATTTTCCAAGAAAACTCAAAAGATAGAACAACAAGAAACATGCAAGATAAGTCAACATAAGAGAAATCACCAAAGCACAATGTCTTCAATTGTTTTGAATCACCTAAGAGTAGCAACAATTCTAGTGTTCTATGTTACAACACTTGCTTCAAAATAAAACTAACTCCTAGCACTAGCTTTTTGCTCTATCACTTAACTCACTTCAAAGTCTAATTATCTAGTCTTGAAAAATGAGGAAAAAATCCATACTTATAGAGATCTCATGATATGTCATCCCAAATAGGGTTACAAAGAAGGTTGGCCACAAAACAAGTCAACCTAGAAAGTTCCTAAAATAAAATATGATATTGCATTAAATGCTTGAGGATCCTTTATAGGTCAGCCTAGAATCTCCAATGCAGCTCAGTCCAATGCATGTAGAGGATGATGGAGGGATAATGGGAAGCACAAATTTTGAAGCAATTATTCATTAGCTGGCCCCTTGTCTTTATCTTGACCCATTTTATCCTACACCCTAAGGAAAATCCTCTCTAGGTCGGAAAAAGGTGGAGTAATCAACACTTTGAATTTTCTTTCAATAGATTTAATTTCCTCCCCTGATTGCTTGACAACCTTGTTAGAACTGTAAAATTTTGAATATTTTACAGTCCATTGCATTCATGAGTTTCCAAAATAAGTTCTCATCATAAGCATAAAATTCCTTCCTCATGGTGTCTCGCTCATATCCTGTCATATGATTCATTAGAATTCATCTAGTCCTTGATATTTCATTGTATTACCCATATCAACATGACAGGGTGAAGGTCTCCCTGACCCATATTTTGTACTAATGTATGCTTGTTGTATATTTTCGGTAGGACACATCTTTTGTTTAGGCGACAGAAAAGTCATATCGGCAAGAGAATTGTTATCGGTGTGAATCATAGCGAACTCATGTATGTCTCACTGACTAGCACATGAAGTGATGTGTCAGCCAAACAAAAGACTATCGGCAAGAAGCTATGTAGTCTTGTCAACTCAAATATCACACCGATAGAGAATTGCATCGGTGAGAGAAGAAGTCTTCGGCATGAGTTTTGCCGAAAACTGAAGGTTACACCAAAGGAATACTTTAGGGAGAGTCTCATCGAATTGAGTAATCTAGAGGAGTGGGTTCAACAAGACATTCAGCATCAGTATGAGTCTTTTCAAAGATCCATAGGTCTTGCCGATGAAATTTATTTCATCGGTAAGATTAGTTTCATTGGTGGGAGAATAATATTGTCATAGCGATCCACATGAGACAAAACAATGTATTTTGGCAAGACAAAGTTTTTTCTGTGAGATGTCTCCCTGACTCTAAAGGTCACAGCGAAACACAAAGAACTAAAGGATGATTGTCGGTGAGACATTGGCATTCAGTGTGACTACAGGATGGTACGGCAAAAGATCTAATGAACGTTGCAAAATAGATTTCACCCCATATTTGAAATTTTCTCACCTACAAGACACTTGATGTGACAGTGCCAGTTTCAAATAAGTATTCATTCATGCTTCAACTGACACATTAATGGCGTGATGGATATAACAGGGAAAATCTAATTAAATGCATCAGTGTTGAATTGATAGCAGAGGAGCCAGTAAAGTAAACGGAGAACCAGGTCAACTTTCAGTCTGAAGAATTTGAACAAGATACTGTAAGTAACTACATCATAGTTTTTCAAATTTTAGCTTCTGTAACTCTGAAGAAATGGATTCTCCTAGTTCTGAAAAAATTAAAAGTAGAAAACAGGGTGAAAGTAGTCAATCAAAGGGGAAGAAACAAAAATTTGATACAGAACATGAGGGCATTGAACAAAGATTAAACTAGGACCTCATTGATCAGTTGCCTGGTTCAGGGCTTAAAGCCAGAAGGTCCACACAACTTAGAGTAGGGGTTGATAGATGCAGCTATGAAAATATCAACTGCATTCTCTGATGATAGAGGAAGACTAAAGGAAGATGGAAGATGGAAAAGTGAAAATGAATCAATGCTGCGTGAAATTCTGAGGATAGCTTCTGCGGAGGATACAACGTTAGAAGAAGTGAGTGAGCAGAATGAGAAGATGATAAAGATGGAGATCACGATCCAGAACGTGGTTGGAGATGCGGATACATACGAGCACTGGGATTATTTGGATCATCTTGCTAAAACTCACTTGTGGCTAAATAGAGCTTAATTATCTTCTATCTTTTTGTTATGTAAATATAATATTTCTGATTTCTAAAAGGGCGTGTCCTTTCGTATTCTCAATGTATGAATATTCATTTCAGAAATGGAATTAAGGAGCGAAAAGTAGAATAGGATAGAGGATAGAAAAGATACAGTGTAATACAATGTTTTGCCAATATGAGACTATGTTGCATGTGTAAAATCATGGAGATATCAATTGAAATCTAATAATATGGTACAGTTGTTCCTGGCATCGGTTGTTTATGGTGTTCGTTGAAATCATTATTGAAGTTGTCTCCATTATGGTGTTTTCTGGTTATTTAAATTGGTGTAACAAGATTATATCCAGTTTTTCAGTGCACGTTTGCTGCATCTATATGGTCAATTGATTGGTTCTTTCCAATAAAGATTAAATCCTTTAAATTGATCATAGTAATTAGAGAATGTCAATTGGATTAGTAAGAAGAACTCGATAATCATAGCCTTGCATGTTTATACAAGTTATAAACTAAATAAAATGCTAAACAAATTGAATGTCTTCCAGAACGAAGTATTTGTTTCAGATTTCTCTTGACTCCGCATACCCAATAAGGCACTAGTCTTTGTGTTTTATCATTCAGTTTTATTCAATCCTTTTTTACATCTGTTAACTGAGCATATTAGGATTTAGTCTTGAATATTGGTATACAATTTATACCAAATTTAATTTTATTACTCCATTTTCATTTTCCATCATGGACAAATCACTACAAGAAGAGAAGATCGAAAGTCAAGTCTGCCCAATTCATATAGGTACACCTGCCTAGGTCTAGCAGCACCTGAAGAGTAGAAGGTTTAAGCCATTTAACCTTGTCTGTTACCCTAAAATGTATCAAGAGATTGGCAGCCTCTTGAGGTACCCTTTACCAAAAATTTTGAGAGCTAACAAACCTTATCCCATTCCACCTTGAGATCTTGATATTTATCCATGACAGTAACATAGGTGGATGCATCATCTAAATGGTGGGCTATAATTGGACCATCATCAATACAACTCGACTAACCTTGGCAATGGATTCAAAATGAAAACCCTAGGGTTTTTCCATGAATGCATAGTTTCAATCCCAATCTATTCTCTTACTCAACTAACTAGGATAAATCCCTCTGAAATCCTCAAACAAAAGTTGTCATCGAGTGAAAATAATAATCAACAACTCAAATCTACCCAGGACATCATTCTATTGAATGCGAGGGATCTAAAATTGAAACCCTCGGCCAAATCAAAATCACGCACAAGATCGAATTCAAGGGTGGAAAATCTAGTAATGGATGCCACAATTGAATCATCGAATTAGTAAGGATGGTCATACCAATTTCAAAGGAGGCATTAAAAGAACAAAGGAGGTAACCCTAGTTTAATTACAAACCCTCAACACATTGAAATCCAAATTCAAAGCACATATAAAACACCATAGAGCCATTGGTACTTATTAGTTGAAATTAAAGGCACCATAAACATACCATGGATGAAGAGAAAATTGTGAAGATCGCAACTGGGAAGAATATCTGAACTCAAGCAAATGCAAATGGTACTAGAAAGATGTCACCAAAGAAAGTGATCCAAAGCTCAAGCACAAGACACACACAACACTAAGAGGTTAAGCTCTTCCAAATTCAAAGAAAGACAAATGACATCAATTCACAACATAAAACTCCCTTAAACTTCATTAAGCACAATCTGCAAAGCCTGTATGGAAGTATAAATGCAATGAAAAGACAACCCAGAATGAGTTTCAGGAATTTGATGGGGTGAAGGAGTTTTGAGGTTTTGAAGACTTGAACGATTTTGGGAAATTCTAGAAAACACATAATTCTTTGAAAGATCCAAAATCCCTGAAGCACGATGCATAGTAGTCCCCATCAGGTTTCCAAGGTGTGGATGGAAACTGGGGAATTCCACCCAGAAAACTTAGAAGCTTAGGATTTTCAAACCTGATGGGAACTACTATGCATCGTGCTTCAAAGAATTACTTCACAGGGTCATTTGTACAAGCAAGCTAATTATTCAAGCACACCTCAAAGCAACCAAATTTTCCATAGTCAAATGATCAAAAGCGTCTAAGGCCAAAGCAAGAGAGGGTACCTGCTTTCAGTGGGGCATGTCTACAAAACTACACAACGAATGGTGACTCCTACTGGGGAAATGCTCCAAAGCATTTCAATGACAAACTAGAATCAAGAACCCAGAATCTCTAGTTTCATTCCTTACATCAGGTCACCAATTTGGCAGAGCTTCAAAACTCACAAGTAAGCAAACCTTTCTTGTACAAGGGTCAAAGTATGTAC
Source organism: Sequoia sempervirens (assembly GCA_007258455.2). Lineage (NCBI taxonomy): Eukaryota > Viridiplantae > Streptophyta > Pinopsida > Cupressales > Cupressaceae > Sequoia > Sequoia sempervirens. The sequence goes on from VDFB02083326.1 coordinate 15,004, forward strand.
ACATGCATTCATTTCCTTTTCCTTAGTTGCAATAGAAACCAAATTTGGTTTGACTAGGCTACATAAAGATTCTAACTCCAAAAGAATCCTGGATAGAGCCTCGCTACCAGTCAAGAATCCATAGCCCCGATGAGGTTATCGTTGTGGTCCTCCCAAGAATAGCTCTACTTCCAGCTAGGTGTCCATAGCCCCGGTAGAGATACTAGGATGCCCCTGATAAGTTGAATTCATCCTTTTGATTTTCAATTTTTTCTCTCTTCTTTTCTTTTCTGATATTCTTTTCTTTTCACTTTTTCGTTTCAACTTGTGAAAAATGAAGTTCACACTCAGGGTTGAGAACCATAGTGGCACTAAAGCAAAATATAAGATTTTTCACTTGACCAGAATTCATAAGGACTATTTACAACCTTGGAATTTTAAAGATCTGTAGAAATATGAAACCCAAATACATTCCAATTTTATCTCAATCCCATGGCTTGTCTACTCAAAACACTGAATACATATGACACCAAATAAAAGACCTTTGCCAACTGACTCTGGAAGGATGATTGAAGTTTGTAAAATAAATATTGAGAACAAACCCAAATAACATATTGATTTCCATGCAAAGGCAACAGGCCCCAGAGAGAGAAAAAACCCAAAAGAAAAAGCAAAGCATAGAGAAAACCAAAAAGAAAACCTACCCTAACCAAAGCAACCAAAACTAACCAAAAGCATAAACATACAAAGAAAAACAAAAAAAGGGAAACCTACTCTAACCAAAGAAAAAATAGAACAAACAAAAAGGAAACCTACTCTAACTATGTACAAGGAAAGAGTTGTAAAAAACTTAGGACTGGAAGTAATGCTTCAGGTACTACCCATTGATAGGTAGTGGGATATCCTCTCCAGTGAGAGTTTTCAAGCGAAAAGCATTATCTCCAAGAATCTCTAAAATCTGATAAAGGTCGAGCCAATTTTTTTCAAATTTTCCATGCTCCCCTTTTCGGTCATGTGCTTTATCCCAGTAGAGAACCAAGTTAGAGATTGTAAAGGATTTTACCTTGGCTCTTCTATCAAACCATTTCTTAACTACACCCTAATGTTTGGAAATTTTTTCTAAGGCTTCATCTCTTCTCTCTTCAAGGTGTAACAATTTAGCCAAGCAGGCTTCATGTTTGTCCCCTTCATCATAATATTCATTAATGAACTACAAAGTGTGGATCTTCAACTAGATAGGAAATATAGGTTCCAAGCCATATACAAGGTGGTAAGGAGAGGTCTTATGTCTTGTATGGTCTACCCTGAGAGAAAATATAAGTTGAGTGTGCCAATCCCTAGGATTCTTCTCTAATAGCATACAGATGACTGTTAAAAGCTTCTTATTGGAAGACTCAACCAATCCATTGCCTTGTGGGTAATAATTGGACGCAAAATTTATAATGATTGCATGATCAAAGGCCTAGTTAGAAAATTTTAGTGATGCAAATGCAGGACCATTATCACAAACTAAAGCCAGTGGACACCCAAAGTGATTAATAATAACTGATTCAATGAAATTTCTTACCACTTCAGAAGTACATTGTTTGCATGCAAGAGCCTCCATCCACCTAGTGAAATAATTAGTGATAATGAGAATATACCTGTGGCCTATAAAAGAAGGTGGAGTAACTGGACCTATGAAGACCAATCCCCACTGTGCAAACAGTTTTACCTCTATAACTAGTTGAAGTGGAAGAGCTGCATACTTCTCCTTGCTTGTTGTAATCTAACACACATGACAAGTTCTGACATGATTGTGGGTATCTTTGAACAATGTGGGCTAGTAATAACTAGACCCTCATAATCTGATTTGCAGTGGAAGATGTAGGTCCATGGCATGTGCCATATCTATCATGAAACTATGCCATAACTCTTTCAGCTTCTTCTTTTCCTAAACACCTCAAGTAGATACCCTCATGATTTTTCTTGTACAAAACAACTCCTTTCATCATGAAATTGTCACTCTTCAAATGCAAAGCTCTCCTTTGTACTGAATTAAGATGTTCAAGACATTGTTGATTCAAAAGATAGTAGATAATATCATCATACCAATCTCTTGGGGATACATCTTGGAGGTGGTAGTGTTGAGTTGGGTGCAGGGGCACCTTGGGTTTCCATGCCTCTTTGAGGCCTTCTTTGTTTTTTGTTTGATGTCAAGTTTAATTTGATGTAATAAGGTCCTAAGGACCATCTTAAATTCCTTTCAATATGTTTTCTAGGCTTTTTGTTGAGTTTTGGTCTTGGTGTTAAGTTTCTATGTAATAACAAGGTCTCCATCCTCATTTTGTAAGCTTGGTGCACCTTGGCAAATTAAAGAATCAAAATGCCATTATGCAACCAGGTAATTGAGGGGAGTTGCCTTGATGATTTCATGTGGTTGTGGTGTCCTTTAACACCTTTTGAAGCCTCATTTAAATTGGGCTTATAGGAAGTAGTGTGCATTGCCTTAACTAGGCAATTAAGAGACTAAAGTGAAGTTTGATTAGTTCTAACATGTAACTAATCAAATTTTCAGTTGGAGGACATTGGGAAAGGTTGTTAGAAGTTGAAATAAGCCTCTCATGGTCGAGGCATGACTGATGAAACACGTTTTTTGAAGTTCTAATGAAAAATTGCTGTTTTCTGGAAAAATCTGTGTGTAAGAATTGCTGCTAAAACGTGTGTACGGACGTTGTACGGACTGTACGGGTACAATACTGATATGGTTGGAAAGAGGAAAGACCTAGCTTTCATTTGGCGTTGATTTGACAAGATTTCATTGAGTGTATCAAAAGTTATAGCCGTTTTAGCAGAAGCAGGTCTGAAACCCTCAAAACAAGGGTTTTGGTTGAAAAATGGCTCTTCCTTCCATCTCCACATTGTAAAAATGCTGATTCTTGGTGGGATGGAAGATACTTGTGTAAATTTTCATGTTTTCTTGGTTCTGGAGAATGGCAAGGTGTGTGGAGAATTTTGTGCATTGAACTAGGTCTGGCATCTTCATGTGATAGGCCTAATTGGTGAAGCAAAAAGTGAGTTTTTGCTTGTTTTGTGTGGGTTTTTCTTGAAGAGGCACTTAGGAATGTTGAAAATGGTTGTAATTATCCTGTAGGAGTCTAAATCAAGGCTTTGGGGAGAAGGGGTGAGCCTAGGTAGCCAAAAACCAGTCAAGTGCACTCAATTAGGCCTCTTGGGGACATCAATAGATTGGTCCATGGTTGCTTTTCTAATCACTGTCAAGAAGTGAGATTTTGTGGCCTTGTAGAGGCATATTATACTTGCCTAAAAATGGTATTTTACATCAGATATAGGTTTGTGGGTGAGAATTAATTGGACTGTCCTACCAGGCAGTGCTACAAGCAATTGGGTTTAAAGAGGTCTACTAGTTGAGGAATGAACTCATGGGGTTTCCTAAGTGCTAATAATGGCTATGGTGTTTGTTTGTGGTCTGTTAGAGCATGTTTGAGATGATTACAAGTCCCTCAAAGGTCTGAGATTCAAAGACTCTTGGTGAGTGGATTTTTCCTTATACAAGGATAGTGATTTGTGGGTGTGTTGATAAGAGTGTTTGATAGAAGCACTCATTAAAGAACCTCTACCATCTGAGATTGGTGAACCCCGCTCACATCAAGGCGTGAGGTCAAGACCCATTTCTACCATTGTCTTAGTTATCCCTTGTCCTCTCACCAACTTCATGGGCTGAATCTCAATATCATATTCCTACAACATAGTTACCCACTTAGCTTTGCATTCTCCTAGTTCATTTTGCATCAACAACAGCTTGACTGTAGGATCAAGAACTATTGCAAAGACTTTATTCCTTAGAATATAATGCCTAAATTTTTTCATAGATCTGACCAAGGCATACACCTGCTTTTCCACACTTGGGTACCTTAGTTTACATCCTTTAGAGGAACACTCATGAATGCTATGGGATGCTCATTCCCTTGATAAAACTTTTGAGCCAACATGCTAGCACAAGAGTGGTCAAAAGCAAATGAGTATATGTAAAAAGCTTTGGCATAATTAGGACTCACCAACATTGGAGCTTCAACAATAGCTCTCTTAATTTATGCAAATGCTTCTTTTTCTTCTGCACTCCACTCAACTTTAGCTTCTTGCTTCAACATTGCATTCAATGTCTTAACTATCTCAGCAAATCCAGTGATGAACTTCCTTACGAAGTTAATTTTTCCAAAGAATGATTTCATTTCCTTCTTACTAGTAGGTGGCTGAATCTTGAGTACGACTTCCACTCATTCAGGGTCAATAGCAACTCCTTTCTCTGAAATAATGTGTCCCAATAGTTTTCCTTCAGTAACTCCAAAGATGCACTTCTTTGGGTTAAGAGAGATGCCAAATTCTTTACACCTCTGAAACACCTTGCATAAATCTGCTATATGATCACCTCATTTTTTAGAAAATACTATCAGATCATCCATATAAATAATTATGCACTTACCAATAATGTACTTAAAATAAATATCCATGGCTCTCTAGAAGGTGGTGTATCAATGGGTAAAATTCTAAGGTTAAGGTTAGCAATGATTAGATCAATAATAAAACCCAAAGAAGTTATGAAGCACAAAGAAGGCAAATAATAAGAACGATTATACTAGATATTCGTTGAAGCTTCCATGATTCACCTCCATAGCACCTCCTAGCTTGTAGCGTATGATTGATGCCCTTAGACCGAGTGTGTGAGCATTTATGACTATGACATTATCCTATGCAAGTTTTGAAGGATTTAAATAAAATTATGCCTATGCCTATGACAATGATAAATGACTATAATGCCTATAATAATCAAGTGGTCCCTAAATTATGAACAAAATTGTCATTTTATAGAAAACACAATTTTGAATGGACGGATGAGATGAGAGATTGAGAAAATTCCCTAGAATCAATGGTTAAGATTCAAAATGGAAACTCTCAATTAGGGTTAGGGAAAAATGCCCAAATGTGTGAATAAGATTTAATTAAATAAATTAAATCAAGAATAAATGTGATGGTTGAGATAAAAATTAGCAAAAATCAAAAGATAAGAAGATGGGATTTTAGAAAATCAGGTAATTTTAGAAATTACTTGATTTGTAGAAGAATATTTCCATTTTGAATTAAATTAATTCAAAATATGGATTTTTACAATGAGATAATGAGTAATTGATTTTTGAAATTAATTACTAAAAGAAGAATCGAGTTAACTATGTGAGACATTTTTAAATAGGTGTTTACTTAAAAATAAAAGAAGTGTCACATACAACAATTAAATAATTAAAAATAATTATTTAATTTAGAAGAGAGTGGTTAATTAATTAAATAAATTATGAAATCTATTTAATTAAAGAGAGAGTTGGAATTAGTGACATATTGGATAAATATATTAAAATATATTTATTTGATAATCAGAAGGACATTAATGACAAAGATTAATTAAATAAAATTAGAATTTTATTTAATTATGAGTTGACTTTAGATAATTAGTGACACATTAAATAAATAAATATGATTTATTTATTTAATAATCAAGAAGAATAGAAGACCTTGAATTAATTAAATAATTGTGAATTATTTAATTAATAGTTGAAAATGGGTTAAGAACATAATTA
>VDFB02083328.1:0-13983 GCA_007258455.2 Sequoia sempervirens
TCATAGGATAGGCCCTCGATGTCTGCTGACATGAAATCAGCAATTTGCGAGAGTCGGAATCTGTTATAGTTCCTTCTTCGCACTTCATACTCATCTTGACAGTTTATCCAATAGTCTTCTATGGAGGACTTATATGACGAGTGTTGCTCAAGATGCGCCACGTAGATCCCTCTGGGATCATAGAATCTTCTCTCAATGAGATACTTGAGATTAAACCTCACCGTTTCTTGACTCATCATCTTAGCATCTGCCACAAATCTGCATCTATAGAGTCCCATTCCAATGGGAAAGTTAACAGTTGTCTTCTTCTTCAAGCGCAAATAGACATGGACTTCAGAAAACTGTCTCAGGAATTCCATGAGGACTACCCTATCTGAAGAGTATCTTGGTAGCATGGTGGGGTGACTAATGTAACCATACACGCGTATGTAGGAGAATGTAGGGAATTGGATGAACCAATCCGCCCAATCCGCCATTGCCTCCTTGGCTGCTTGTGAAAAACGCATGTGCATCTCATGGTCAAGCTCATGTACTGTGTGCATAATGAAGTGATCACTCGTTCTCTTGAAGTGTCGCTTCGCTTGAGTAAACTCAAGACTTGTAAAATGCTCGTGAACCTTCTGCACACCTAAGGTTCCCACATTGTTCAATAACCTGAAATTGCCTTGGAAGGAAATTAGGTATACTAGGTAAGAGCACATGTGGAACCTATGAGCTTCCAAATACCTGGTGATCTGTTGGTGGAGTGTGTCACTAATCAAAGTGGCCTAGTCATAATGTTCCCTTTTGCCAATGATTTTTGCAATGACATAGAACATCCATGACTGAAAGAGATTGCCATCTTCTTCTCCAGTGATTCTATTGAGTAGAGTGATTAACACTGCGTACTCATCTTTACATTCTCCTCGTCCCACCAACTTAGGCAAGCTAGCCTTTGCCACTTTTAGCCATTTTTCAGCTATTACCCTTTGACATTTGTCCTTGGCTGTCTCGAATGCCTTCTCACATTCCGTCACTGATATGACTTTGCTGTTAGGACATGATGGGATATCAAAGCACCTTTCAATATCCTGAGGTTTTAGACTGCAAACAATTCTTTCATCTGCTGCTCTGATTTCTCTAGTGGTAGGATTGTAATGCTTAAAACAAGCAATTACAAGCTCCACACTTTGTAGTGTGATGGAAATGGATGCAGCCTGTAGCAACCCGGATTCTTCAATATTCTGCAATGTGATCTGATTCATTCCTTCCAGTTGCTCCAGATCAACCATTGGATTTACCTGATGTAAATTTGTGTCAATTGTTTTCAAGTAATCATGGAATAGGGCTGTCTTGGTCCCGTACTGTACCTGAGAGTACTGCATCTTGAAAAACTCAAAGATTGACTGTAAACTCAACCTTGTTCTGACAACTTTCAGAAACCCCTAAAAATAGCATCCTGCCAAGAAGTATTTTTTTGAAAAAAGTCTGGCACATGGGTTTTGTTCGTGCTTCAATGTTGAACAAGCCCAGTTCCTCAGAATTTTGATTCTAAAACTTTTTGGAAAAAACCCCCAAAAATAGGGGCAGCAAGTATGCTGATTTTCGGAAATTTGACGAGATGGGTTTCTCTAGAAAATTATGCTAGATCTACCCAGTTGATCTGATTTGATGTAGCCTGTCACCTTTTTGAAATGTGCAAGAAAACCTAAGACAAGAAGAGAGGAAGTAGACAGAAGATGGATTGGAAGTTTTTATCTGACTCCCTAAGAAAATCTGCCTCTGAATTCAATCCTCAAATTAGCAATCTTCTTCTGCTTCAGATCTGCAAGAGATATTGAAGAACAAATAAAAACCTTGTCTAGATCTGTCAATGGCGTCCTTGAGAGCTTGTGGCTGTTCTTGATCCTTAACCTGCAATGAAATAATGAAGTAGGACGCCTATACCTTGATTATATAAGCTCAAGCCTTAGATCCACAAGTTTGAGGATCTAACTCATGATCAAAAGTGGTTTTGGTTTGATCTAAAGTTCAAAAAGGTGATTTCCATTGATCATGGAGTGTTTTAGCCAAGTTTAACTCAAAATATCTTGACTTTAGTCAACAACTTGACCTTTGACTTCTTCAAGGCGTCCCTTTTGATTTTTTGCAAGTTCTTTTATTATTTTCTCTCCTAAATGACCTCAGTTTGATCCTAAATTTAACCTGATCTGTTAATCCTGAGATGTTGCTGACACATTCATCACTGAGCTGGATTTGACTTGAAGAGAAGTGCCTGGGAGGCATGATTTTAAAAAGCTGAGTTTATGGCTTCAAAAGGAAGGGCACCTTTTCCAAGAAAGGGCTCTTTTGCTTATGCCTTGGTGAATTTTCAATCTTCGTTCTTCAATCTTTTGAAATGACCTCTCGTGCTTTGATCTGGATTTCTCGTTGATCGGAGAATCAAATGATTTCGCTTGATATCTCGCCAGGTAGCCAGCTCCATTTCACCGAAGATGATTAAATTCAGAAAACTTGGAATTCATTCTAGGGTTCCTTTATTCAAGGGCACCCCTCCTTGAAAAGGGCACTTTTGTCCTTTAGCAAGTTTATTTTCATCTGAAAAGTGGCCTAGTTTGATCCTGATTATTTGTTGACTGTCCTGTCAGATGTCTGTGCTTTCAGTTGCATCATTGAGATCTACCTAGGCTGAGAAGGTTATCCTGGGAAGCCTTTTGTCGTTTAATAGCATCTGGAGGTCCAAAAGGAAGGGTGCCTTTCTTTTGAAAAGGCTCTTTTTCTTTGATTTTCACTTTTGACATTCATTTCTTGATGTTTCTTCAACTGCCTCTTTTTGCTTCATCAGCAGTTGCTTATGATCCATTCCTCGGAAGATTTATCTGTTTGTTTCGTTGTCGCGCCAGCAAGCAAACGCCGAGGATGACTGCCTTGTAAGATCTTGCAAACTGCATTTGACCTTTAAAGATCATGGGCGCCCCTGATTGAAAAAGGCTCTTTTCAGCATGTGAACTGTCCTCTCCTTCGTAGCGTTTCCAAAGTTAGTCAAATTTTGACCTTTTTCACTTTCAGGAACCTCCTTTATAACGTTTCCAGAGTTAGTCAAATTTTGACCTTTTTCAATTTCAGGAATCTCCTTCATCAAACAGCATCATTTTAGACCTTTTCCGCCATGGTTGCATCGTTGAAGCTTTCAAAGGTTAGCTTTCAACACCTGGTACTAGCCAATCTGCCATTAATGGCCGCAAAGCTCCCAACTTTGTTCTTGAAAAATAGAAATAGACCCACCAGAGTAAAATATGTCTTCTGATGATTCTGACTTGACCAATGTGATCGTGAAGCCTTTTAATCCTATCAAAATCATTTTCAATCATTTCTGGGAATGTCCTATTTTTGAGGGTTTCCCTGAAAATAGGGGCGAAAAACCCTGATTTTCAAATTTTCAGAATATTGCACGTGTTCCTTGACAGTAACCCACCAAGATTCTATGATTGGTTTGACCTAAAATAGACTTTACATGGCATTTTAACAAGATTTAGATCAATTTATACAGAATGCCAAAAAAAATTATTTTGGGTACAACACATTGGAAAGTTCTTTTTTGCCAATGGCATCCCATTTCATGTAGCTCGATCTCTTTATTATAAGGAGATGATGTCAATAGTGGCAAAGGGAGGAGCATCATACGTGCCACCAGGTGAGCACAAATTGAGGACCACGATCTTAGATAACAACTATGCCAAGATCAATTCATTGATGGAGACGATGAGGGCATGTTGTGAGGAGTCTGGATGCAGCATAGTTATGGATGGGTGGATGGACATTAGGCATAGTCGACTCATCAATGTCATAGTTACATGCTCAAAGGGCCCATTCTTTCTCACAATGGTTGATTGTTCAAGGCATCGAAAAGATGTTGATTTTCAATTTGACATCCTTCAGACAGCTATTGAGGAGATTGGGCCACAAAATGTGGTCCAAGTAGTGACAGATGCAACACATGTGTGCAGAGTTGCAGGAAGGCTTGTTGAGGCAGCATACAAACATATTTGGTGGACTCCATGTTGTGTGCATGCCATGAACAATGCACTCAAAGACATGGGGAAGATTGAGTGGATTAGAGGAGTGGTCAACAATGCAAGAGATGTGTAGATGTATATCTGCAACCACCACACTTTACATGCAATCTTCAGGAGCTTCGCGAAGAAGGATTTCTTGAAACCAGTTGAGACTAGATATGCATCCTATTTCATTCTTTTGGAGAGAATGCTTGGGTGGTGCATTTTGGAATGATGCAAAATATATTGTCGCCATCATTAAACGAGTTTTCCAGGTCATCAGATATGGGGATAGGGATGCACCTAACCTTGGAGAGGTGTATGAGTGCATTGATTCTATGCTTGGCCAGATGAGGACAGTTGTGCGAGAGAAGGACCCCACTTTAGCATTCTACAATGTTTACTTTCAGCCTACTATTCAACGCAGATGAGACATCCTAAACACTCCCTTGCACATGGCTGCTTATGCATTGAATCCAAAGTGATACATGCCTAGGCCTAGTAGAGTTACACCGATTTAGGATGATGAGGTGAAGGAAGGGTTCTTCAAGTGCATTGATAGGATGTATGATGCTGAAATTGTTGGCAAGATTCGCACTGAGTGGATGAAATTTGCTACTCTTAGGGGTTATAAGGTTGTGGCAAAGGAAGACATAAGAACTATGGCACAGGAAGATCCAATTTTGTGGTGGACTTTTCATGGACCGAAATCAGTGACTACCACACTAGCCATTCATTTGTTGTCTCAGGTTTCTATTTCTTCAACTTCTAAGAGGAATTGGTCTACTTATAGCTTCATCCACTATCTTAAGAGGAACAAACTTAACTCTAAGAGAGCAGAGAAGCTAGTGGTTGTACATAGTGCCTTGCATATCACTGACCGCAGGACACGTGTGTACAAAGAGAGCCTAGCAGCATGATGGGATGTAGAGCCAAAGGAGCCATCACAGATTAATGAGGATGAGGATGCTTCAAATTTAGGGCTTGTTGGTGTTCCTTTGGTAGATCTTGACCTTGGGGAGTCCAGTGATTCCAGTGATGAGGAGTTTTCCGACCTCCCAACGGATGATTAGAGGCCTCCACCTCCTTCACTACATTTTATAATTTTGACATTTTGATTTTGTGCTTGTTTTGATATCATGCTATTCATTGTAATCATCTTTATGATCAAATATTTTTGATATCATATAATAGAAATCTTCCATTTATCGATTCGACAATTGTAGTATTGAGTATTCTAATTTCTAATTAGTAATTCGATATTGAAAACTTCAATGTTCATTGTTCAATGTTAAAGTATTTACTATTTAGTATTTCAATTTGGCATTTGCAATTTTGCTATTTTACTTTTAATAGTCTTATACATCTTTTCATAACTAGCATTTTAAGTACCATATGTATAGTATATAGCAGCTTTGGAGACTCGCCCTTGCGGAGTCCTCAGGATATGGCGAGTCCGTCTGCAGCGACCCCGGCTAGATCACGGAGTCTTGTGGTGCTTGAGCACTACCCAGCGATCAGTCACGAACCATGATAGCGCCCGAGCAGCCTTGAGCGCACGGTCGCAGCGAGTCTGGCAATGAGGCCTTGGCCAGCGGCTGTGGCAGCCAAAAAGGCCAAAAACAAATTAAAACATAACATTTTTTTTATTTGTTTTTTGATTTATATCTTCTATTTCGCCCTAAAAGGGCCCTCATTTCATTCATTTGGCAAAATAGAAGGAGAAGAGAGAGTTGTGAAGAAAAATAGGAGAAGAGAGAGCAACCAGCAAGTTGTTGAAGACAAATCCAGGGGAATATATCATTTGGGGAGCTTCATACCAGCAAGGAGGTGCATTGAGAGCTCATTACCAGTGATTGGGAGGAGTTTGTATTGCATTCCAAGCTAAATCTAAGAGGTAAGTTCGATTTTAATTGATTTTTTTGTGTTTTTTTAACAAATAATTCATTGTAATTTGTAAAATCACTATTCTTTTGAGTTTGCATTTTTTTTTTACAAACCCTACTTGCAACTTTAATAATTTTAGAAACCCTATTTTGTGCAGCCACATTCATTTGCAAATCATACCATATTATTATTTTCACAATGTCTCATACGCCAGTCAGAAAAGACCCTGCTTGGAAACATGCTGCAATCTTTCCTGGAATGAAAAAAGGAGACGCCAAATGTTTCTACTGCAAAACAATATATCATGGAGGCATAAATCGATTAAAATATCATCTTGCATGCATACCCGCCCATGATGCAGTGGGTTGCCCTATAGCACCTCTTGAGGTTGTTCGTGAAGTGCAGGTGCAATTAGAAACTTTTGAAATGCAAAAAGAAATGAAAAAGAAACAGAAGCAGGAGTTGCTGAGTGTTGGAGTTGGACAGGGACTTGGTGTTGTTGGAGATGCTTCTTCCATGCCTCCATACCGTCCTAGTGCTAGTGCTTGTGGTAGTGCTTTTGTTTCTGCATCAGCAATGCCTATGCGTACTCCTAGTGCTGGTGGCGCTGCTACTGCTAGTGGTAGTGGCAGTGTTAGCATTGGCCTTAGAGTTCGTAAATCTAGGGTGGACTCATATTTTGTACCACGCACTACCCCTGGTTCCCAACCGTCGCTTGAGAGCATGGGTTGGAACAAGGACGCACATGATGCAGCCAAAAAAGCAATTGCAGACTTTTGGTACTACTGCACCATTCCCTTCCATGTAGCCAGGTAGTTCTTTTTCGTTTAATTGTTTTAAAATTTATATTTAAATTTTAGAATCTAGATGTATCTCATTATCTCATTATCGAATTCAAATTTTACAATACTTATGTAACTTATCAATTTATTTATGACATGTTATAGGTCACCTTTCTGGCAAAACATGGTTGATGCGATAACCATATGTGGGGCGGGGTTCAAAGCCCCTAGTGAAGATGAATTAAAGGGCCCACTTTTGACTCAAAAGGTGGCAGATGTGAAAGCACAATTAGAGGAGCAGCACAAGCAGTGGAGCATGATTGGTTGCACCATCATGACTGATGGTTGGACTGATAGGAGAAATAGGACGTTGCTTAATTTCCTAGTTTCCTTTGGAGGTAATTGTACTTCCTTCAATGCATTGGAATTTGAATTTTATTTAGTGAATCACATAATTTAATATGGCTGATTTATGTTTTTTAATTTATTGAATAATTGGTTTTGCTTATTTTTTCAGGTGACACCGTCTTCATTAAGTCCATTGATGCTTCTGCCCAAATCAAAAATGCCACATACCTGTGTGAGGCTATAGAGGAGGTGATAGCTGATGTGGGGGAAGAAAATGTAGTGCAAGTGGTGACAGACAATGCAGCAAATTATGTTGCTGCTGGTAGATTATTGATGGAGAGGCACCCTACTATATTTTGGACTCCATGTGCCGCCCATTGCATTGACCTCATGTTGGAGGATCTTGGGAAGCTCCCATGGATCAAAACATGTGTGGAAGCAGCAAAAAACGTTTGCAAATTTGTATACAACCACACATGGGTGCTTAACCTTATGAGGCAATACACGGGGTTGCGGGAGTTGTCTCGTCCTGGCATCACCAGGTTTGCAACAAATTTTATCACGATGCAATCCTTGATTCGGTCAAGGGCAGCTTTGAGGCGCATGTTTACTAGTGAGGAGTGGTCTTCCTCATCCTTTTCTACAAGCACTGCAGGGATTGCTGTAGCTGATTGCATTTTTGATGAGCAAGGTTTTTGGACACCAATGGACGAGATTGTGAAGGTAAAATTTAATTCTTTATTATGTTCTAATTTTTAATCATATCTTACTTTTATTTGTTTATTTTCATTCACACTTATTTGTGCAACATGTTTGCACTTTGCAGTTTATTGAGCCCTTGCTAGTTCTCCTACGAGTTGCAGATGGGGAGAAGCCCGCAATGGGCTACATATATGAGGGCATGGATAGGGCCAAAGAGGCCATCAGATCAGTCTATGGTGGAGTTGAGGAGAAGTATCATCCCATTTGGGATATCATTGATAGGAGATGGCAAAACCAACTTCATAGGCCGATCCATGCAGCCGCATGTTTCCTGAATCCGGCCTTCCACTTCCACCGTGATCTCCATGCAGATAGAGAAATTCTTAGTGGGCTCTACACGACATTGGAGCGGATGTTGCCTGCTGTTACTACACAGGTGGTGCAGGAGATAGATGCTTTCACTAAGGCACAAGGAGCCTTCTTTGCACGTCAAATGTGCAAAGATAATAGGACAACATTACTACCAGGTAAAAATATATTTAAGGGCATAATTTTCATCTCTTTATATTATAATTTATTATTAAATGTTGAACTTGAACTTGAAACTTGAAATGAGATTGATTTTGTTTCTTTTTCTCATCTCAGATAGCTGGTGGAATATGTTTGGTTCTGATACACCGAACCTGCAAAATATTGCCATTCGTATATTGAGCCAGCCATGCAGTTCATCTGGTTGTGAGCGCAATTGGAGTATGTTTGAGCACATACACTCCAAGAAGCGCAATAGATTGACAGTGGAGAGGATGAACGACTTGGTATATGTTCATTACAATCTTCGGCTCAGATACAGGAAGCTTTTTGACCATGACAAAACCCCGATCAATCTAGAGGAGGTTGATCCACAGTCTGAGTGGACCACTGAGGCTACAAATGCAGTCTTTAGTGACGAGGACCTTGATTGGGTGGACCAGGCAGAGAGAGAGGCCGAGGTTGTAGCCATGGCTGAGGAGGAAGCTAGAGCACGAGGAGGCATAGATGCTGTTGGTGAGCGTGGCATGGAGAGTCAAACATAGGCAGAGACTATGGCTGCAGCTGCAACATCATCCAGGCCCTTTAGACGCCTTCGTAGGAAGGATGCTGGCTCCACTATGCCATAGGGCATAGAGTCATAGAACATTTTGATTTGATGTCATATTTCATATTTCATATTTGTATGGAACATTTGATGTCATGGATTTCATATTCCATGAGTTTTGTATACATTTGACTAATTTTATATATCTAAATATGTTATTTCCTTCAGCAACGCAACTATAATTTGTGTACTTTATACTTATGTAATCATTGTATACTTGTGCATGTGATCAAATTTGCTTTTATTTGTGTTGTATTCAATAAAGGGTGCTTGAAACAAGTTTTAAATCCTTAAAAATCTCTAAATTTCTAGGGTTTTTCAACTTTTTTTCATTTTGCAGCGTCTGCGTCAGCGCCGCGTCAGCGTCCGGCGTCGATCCGAGTCGCCCTCGCCGAGTCTGAGCCGCGTCCGCGTCTCGTTACTATGGTATATAGTATATACACACACACACCCCCTGCCCGCCCCCCCTCCCGACCGTCGTCCCCCCGCTGTCCCCAACTTGAGGCCTCTTTGTCCCCCCGTCCCGAAAACCTGTTCCCCCTTTTCGGCATCCCCCCATCCCATACGGTGGTGTAACATAGGTCATTTCTAAATGTTTTTGACCTCCTAATATGGCATCTTCTCTCTTCAACACACTCTAGACCATTTGTGTATATTTTCCCAACTTGAAAATGCTATATGTTTCTAAATGTTTTTGACCTCCTAGTATGGCATCTTCTCTCTTTAGCACACTCTAGACCGTTTGTGTATATTTTACCAACTTGAAAATGCTAGAAGAACTTCTCCCTGTTATAGTACACTTTCCATTCCTTCATTGTCCAAGATTCCATATTCACCTTCCCTAATGCACTAGATAACTTATTTTGTTGGCCTTAGTGTTAACTAAAAATGACGAGGTGACATTGAAAACCATTAGGAACAAGGGCTCAAGCTTGAATTACAAATGAGAGACATAAATACTTTTTACTTAAAAGATGACTCATACAACAAAAAAGAATTGTATGGATACAACAACTAATAAGAGCTTTTTGAAATTGACAGAAATCAGGCAGTTGGAGGAAAAGGTTGTTATTGAAGCAGTTATCAATTATAGACCAATGAAGGATAAATGATCTCTCGTTTTGGATGTGTGGAATATCTTTTTTAAAATTATGATGTTCCTTTTCAAGAAGAATAAATGCTTCTTGGTTTCATTTTTGTGATGGATACTTAACAAATGAATTGAGAGATATGTACTTTTTGTTTCTATGTTAGTTTCAGTGTTGATAATTGTAATAGGAGGAAAACTAAGCTAACTCTCAGTTATCAAGGATTAATATTAGTAGGACTGTTATGAAGATATAAATTCAACTACCTGAATTACAGTCAAGTTATCAGACATACTCTGGCTAGAATCATTGCTGATGGTGTTGCATTATATGTAAATATTTATCTGATAATAATACAGATATCTTTCATTTTCCTGTCCACAAAATTTCCATAAATCCAATGGAATGAGTCTTCATTACATCGGACACCACCAGTTTCCAATGTAAAAAGAGAAAAAAGCTCATTGCAACTGTACACCATAATTTTGCACTACTATATTACCATACTATTCTTATACAATAAAATCCTAAAGAGCCACCATGTGATAGCATACCAATTGATCTAACATAGCATTAAATTTCTCGAACAATGTCACAGAAAATGTTAAAAAAAATGTACTGTACCAATGGGCTTAGGTTTGTGATAATGAATATTCTCTTAAATCAAGAAAATAGACTGAAAGCATCAAAGGAATAAATAAAGTGTGACTGAGAATTCTACTTACTGCAATTTGCAAACACTGGATCCAAGTTCCAATCTTCACTTCAAATGATTCCCATGTCAGTTTCTGCACATTGTCTTTTGAGAACTTGTCAACTCCACACTTCAAGAGAGTCTGATTAAGACTGGATAACCTAATTTCTCTGCAAACAAAGTGGATGATGAGAAACACTACATTCTACATGCCTGCAAAACTCCATTAAACAAATTGTAGTCCTTACCAACTATTTTCCAAAAAACATGTAGCTTAAGAACACTATAACGCTGATTTGAGATGCTCTCTCAGAGACTTTTTCAATAGGAAAAAGTTTATTATGAAGTGTTATAATTAAAGAAGAAAAGAATAGGTTAATAGAAAAAAATGGATTATGAAGTGTTATAGTCAAAAAAGAAAAGAACAGATTAATAGGAAAATGTGGATCATGAAGTGTTGTAGTTAAAGAAGAAATGAACAAGTCAACATAAATTTTCATCTGGTTTCTCCCCTGAGAGAGAACAATGTCTGTAATTAGTTTTCAGTTCTTAGAGAGTACACTCCCTGCAGTGGTTTAATTCACAATCCCGATCAAAAATTCAACATCTCAACCAGCTTCATACTAGAAGTTCACTACAAACCAGAGTGTGATTCATTTCATAATCAAGTTTTGAACAACAGAGAGAGAAGGTGCACACATCAATTAGCACACTAAAAATATATGACGTTTTGTTTTTAATAAGCATGGGTGACAACTCAAAAGGCACAATGTTTTTTCTCTTGAAGGACTCTAAGTACTAGTGAGCATAGACTTATAACTCAGAGAGTATTCACTAGACTCATGACTACTCAAAATTTTTTCCAACCAGTGAGCAACTCACCCATGACTCACAATCTGAGTTGGCTGGAAAACTTGCAAGTTACTTGGCAAGTTTCCTGCTGAGGCTTGGACCCAGCAAGTCCAATGAGAAGACTTGGCGGCAGCAAAAAAGTTGTTTTTTGCTTTTATCTTCAGCAATTTGGATCTTGGCAGTGTGAATTGATTGTCAAGTTATTAGAAAAAAATGTTTATGGTTTGTTAAAAGCAGTGAAAATAAAATGAAAAAAAATGAACATCTTTTTGTGCTGCACTGGATGGGAAATTATTGGTATTTTCCCTTTATTTGGTTTGAAATAACAAAAACAACATTTTCCCCCTTTATAATGACTATTTCAGTATTTTTAAGACTTTGTGTTCTCTAAATTCATTCATTATGATTCTCATGTGTTATTTAAGTTATTTATATAATTTATATTTTTTCCCAGTTTTACCCTAAGTCTGAGTCAAGTTGTTGGGCTGCTGAGTTCTAGCTAAGTCCAAGTTTTTGGACTATGCCCATGAGTGTTACTTGAGTAAGAATAAAATATGTAAATGGGAAAAAAAATCCTGACTACTTATTTGTGCTACTCAACTACAAATAAAATGTGCCAACATAAAAACAAATTGAGGGCTATCTTAGTCAATAGACGATTACCAACACGAAATCAAGAGTTAAAAGGAATGCTCCCTTCTACCAACGGAACATAACATTTCATATAGGTTCCTTCTAATGATTAAAAGTCAAATTTAAACTTATATTCAATTTATGGGGCTATATAAAGGGGATTCAATTGAACATATTCCATTGGAAACTAGTTCTTCACACTAGGGGACACATCAAACACATATGAGACAAGAAGAGTTTAATGTTTGAACATTATAAAATATGTTTATAATGTCCTTCAGTTTTATCTAGTTAAGAAAGTCAAGATGTTTATGGATATTTTTCTAAAGTTTTGCTATGAATAGGCATCAGCTCTTGGAATCTGGACCTTGTACTAGAACATTGTTGGAAGATACTAAAATAGGAACTACTGTGGATTAAAAAGACATTAAATTTTAATATGATCATAGATTTGATTCACAGTGACATGTCCTATGAAAACTCTTATTTCTCACCTAATTGAATTTGTCACATGGAGAATTGAATTCTTTATGCTATCAATGGCACTATGCAGCAATTTTAATTTCATCTGTAATATTATGTAAATGATTCAAACCAAAAACCTGGTAAATATAGACTCAAAAACATTATGAAAATTTCCATATTGAAATAACCCACCCAATTTTTCACCAATTATGCACTGTTTTCTCAATGAGCATTTTGTCAAACAGTTCATGTGCACACTGAATATTTAGTTTTTGGCTGCAATGTTTTGATAATTCATACAATGGTTTTGAGATATATTAATATAACAAGAAAATGAATGAGAACAATATGATACCCATTAATTTGAAAAACAGTTTACAATGATCCAAGGATTGTGATAATGGAATTTGTTTAACATAACAGTCTGCTGCAATAAAGGGCAGATTACAGAGAAGAGCATATGCAAATTGCTGACCTGATTAGTAGCATTTTCTTACACCTTTGATCACTAATTTAGTACTTGTTGAGGGATCACCAACACAACCATCCTTATGACTCAAGATTACCAAGTTAGGATCAACTAAGTTATTCTTCTCAATTGCATGCCTATCAATATAGCTCCTCCAAAAATCATCCACACACAGAAATAACTCTCTTTGGAAGATCAATGGGTAGTTCTTGGGATGGAACAGCTTTTTCAATCTTGGATTCTTCACATTCAACAAGTAATGTTTGTTCCTCTTTGACTTCATCAATAATTTGACAGCATACGCTCTCTTTAGAAGTCAATAAAACATCTTTTGACAAAGGATCCTTACCTTCAACTTGTATGGCAGAATTTTTTTGTCCCTACTAAATAGTCTAGTTCATAGAAATATCTTGTGGCTTTGGTTTTGCATGTTCTTTTTGCTTCCTGTTTTTCTTCTAAAAAACTTCTTCAAGTTATGAAATTTTCTTTTCCTTCTTGACCTTCTTATGTGGTTGTATAGACCTCTTTTATTTAGAAACCTTATTTTGAGCAACTCCAAATACTCAAAGGGAATTTGAGGTTTCAATTTATCAAACATCTTTTAATACTGATCAAATATTTTGGTGGCCTCAATTTTGTACTTTTCTCTATCCTTCTATATTTTTATGAACACCTCATGAATAGGATCCATAATTTCTTCCCTTTGTAAGAACTTTGCTTGAAAAAACATATGTTGATTATTTGCTAAAGGATTCTTTTGGATAGTCTTGTTTTGATTCATATTTTGCAAGGCTTGTTTCATCCTTGTCATGGATTATTACACTAGTGTGCATGAAATACCTTACAAGTTGACAAGATCAAAGCTTTGATACCACTATAATATCTTCAATTGGA